>JAABOM020068865.1:0-38248 GCA_011800125.2 Solanum clarkiae | reverse complement strand
TTCCCTTTTCTCTTTCTTTCTTGTTTGATCTTTATCATTTGGTATCACGAGCTTAGGTTTAGGTTTGTTTTCAGAAATCTAGGTCTTAGAATTTTCACTCAAAATCCAAAAGTCCAAAAAAGATAATACAAAATATTTTTATTTGATTGGTTGTTTTTGACACAAGATTCTTGTTCACTAGTGTATTTTGAGCCTAAATTTCAAATTTCATTCAATTTGGAGTTGTGGAAGTGAAGCTGCCATTGAAGGGTTTTAAGCATCAAAAACTTTTCAAATTTTGAAAATGTGTTCTTTGATTGAGAAGTAATTGAAAGTTAATGATTATTGGGGTTTGTTCTATACATCAAAGGGAAGCTAATCCTAAATTTTGAGCTAATTCCGAGTTGATTTGAAGGTGGTGGGATTTAGTGTGTGTTCTTGGTGTTCTAAGTGTTTTTTAAGATAATAAAGTGTTTTTCTTGAAGAAAAAGAAGACCAAAAGGTACGTTTGATCTATTTTTTTAAGTCAAAGTTGGTCAAGGTGTTGGTTGGCCCTTAGTGGAAAGTTTTTTAAAAAAATTGAAAAAAAAATCAGAATTTTTTTTTTAAAAGTAATCTTTTTAAAAAAATTAAAAAAATAATTTCCATGTCAGCGCCACATCAGCGATTGTCAGTGAGTCAGTGCAGGGACTCATTCCAGACGCACCGCATGGTGCGTGTTGGTCAATTTCAGAGACCACATCTACAGAGTTTTTTTCATACCCCTAAATATTTCTAAGTACGCGAGGGTTTTTGGGCATAAAAGCTTTTCTAAGTATCGAAAGGACGTCATTATTTTTTTCAAATTTTTGTGCTTGGATTTTCCAACTATTTAGAAAGTAATTAACATCTTTTACTACTTTTTAACTAGTTTTAATCATCAAATCATCAAATATAACCCCTTTCAAGTCATGAGCACCTTAAGGCTTCAAAAATTTTTCTAAGTATCCAAACTAGATTCTTCTTCTTTGTCACTCATTTTTCTTTCATTCCTCAACTATTTAACAACTAATTAACATATTTAATTACTTGTTACCTAGTTTTTAAACATTAAATCATCTCTTTGATTCTTTAAATTAGGTAACAAGTACTTTCTTCTACTTTTGTTACTTCATTTTTTTTGAGTCCGATATTTCTTGTACCTCTTTCTTATAGTTTTTCTTCTTTTATTCATGTTCGTAAGCTTTGTTTGAGTCTTCCTTCTTTAAAGATTCATAAGAATCCACTCCATTATAAAGGATAGGTGACCTTCAATTGATTGAGCGGAGCTAGTTCACTATCAATTTTGAGATGACGCAATAGAAGGTGCGTTGAGAGTTACATATGAGTGATGTGAGGCTTTTGTTACTAATATTGTTTGTTGAGTATTGTCGGTACAATGTCTAATATAAGTCCAATTCGGTAAGGTTCAAAGAGCATCATGGAATCTCTTGCTTTCTTTTCCAAACACATAGCAGAAATTATTAGAAGGATGGGAGGTTTGGAGGAGAGGTTGGTAAGGATGGAGAATATGAATCGAGGGAAAGCAATTAAACTCGAAAATGAGGATATAAGGAGGATTCGATGCACTCCACCACCATTGCACTGGGACAAGCCCATAAACTATGTTTTCCTCTACAAAGCTGAACCCGAAGCTACCAAAACCCCATTTTCCAAATGAACTACAATCCTAACCATCCAAGACAAGATACATTACCTCCACCAAATGTACCACAAATTCCCTACAAACCCTACCAATACAAAGATTTTGTCTATGATGAAATGCATGAAGATCACAACAATGATGAGTTTTGGGAGCATGGGGGTAGGGATACCTATGGATTACAAAGGGAAGGAGTCCGACCTCGAGATTTGAGATGGGATCATGGCATGGGAGGTCATGATTATTGTTATAGATAAGATAAAGTAGGGAATAAAGGAGATACGATGGGATATAGAGGAGATGTGATGGGATGTAGAGGAGATAGGAAGAGAACTGAAGAAGAAAGGTTGGATGAGAAGGTAAATTTTGCTTGCTTAATGGAGAAAGGAAAATCTTTTCTTGATAATGATGAAGACTTAAAGGTGAATTCCAATATTTCATGTGTTGTGAGAAGAATTAAGGGAGCCCTTTCCAAAGAAGAACTTGATCAAAGGGAGAATCTATTTCATGTTACGTGCAAAATTCAAGATAATGTGTGTTCTTTAATCATAGAAGGTGGAAGTTCCATTTTTTTCGAAGAGAAGGAGGTTCCTTGGCTAAAACTAAGGAGAATTTATGCATGATAGCAAAGCCAACATGGTGTTTAAGGGGTGTGGATGAGGGACACTTTCTAGTAAGTTGTGTCAAAACCCATCTCTTTTGCAAAACTATGTCGAGTAAGACAAGGAAAATATGGTAGCAGATGACCTATCAAAAGGGTTTATGTTGGTGACTACCTTGGCTTCTAGAATGATGGGATTTGAAAGCTTGAAGGAATTCTATCCTAGGGATCCCAACTTCAAAGACAATTCTGAAAATCTTACCCAAGGGAAAAGGGTTGATAGGTTTTAATTGGTTGATGGATTTTTGCTCAAGGATGGACGACCTTGTGTTCGTACGAGCTCATGGAGTGAGCTACTTGTCAAGGAGACTCATAGTGGTAGTTTGATGGGACACTTGGGGTTACCCAAAACACTAGACATTCTAAAGGAGCAATTCTTTTGGCCCAAGATGAAGCATGGTGTGGAGCAAATTTGTGGACAATATCTCAATTGTAAGCATGTCGAATCCATGACTCGACCCCAAGGTAAATGTACCCCTCTCCTTACTCCTAGTGGCCCACGGATGGTTATCTCTATGGATTTTATGTTAGGTCTTCCTAGGGATAAACAAGGACATAATAGCATAATTGTGGTAGTGGATAGATTTTCTAACATGACTCATTTTATTCCATGCCATAAATGTGATGATGCATCCCATATAGCGTCTTTATTTGTCATCAATTCTCTTAAGTTGCATGGAGTCCCTCAAACCATTGCTAGTGATAAGGATTCCAAATTACTTAGTCAATTTTGGAAGAGTCTATGGGGTACACTTGTTACCATACTTATGTTCTCTACTTCTTGCCACCCTCAAACGGATGAACAAAGTAAAGTAGTCAATAGGACTCTTGGAAGTGTGCTTTGGTGTATGATTAGAGTAACCCCAACTACTTGGGAAGACCGTTTACCCTTGATTGAATTTGCATACAATCGGTCTTTCCACTCTTTTATTGGAATGTCACTATTTGAGGTATTTTATGGCTTAAACCCTTTGTTTCCACTAACAATGACTCCATTATCTAGTAATGTTTTTTTTAGCCTAGACGGTAAGCAAAGGGCAAAGGAGATGATGAGCATTCATGTGAATGTTAAAGAGACCATTGAAAAGAACAATTCGAAGGTGGCTATTCGAAAGAATTGGGGGAGAAAGGAAGTAATCTTCAACCCAGATGATTGGGTGTGGATACATTTTTGAAAAGAGAGATTTCCACATATTCGAAACGAAAAGCTAAGCCCAAGTGGAGATGGACCTTTCAAAGTACTCAGGAGAATCAATGATAATGCCTACATGATTGAATTGTCAAGTGAGTATAATGTTCATACTGTTTTCAGTGTTAGTGATTTGTCTCCTTGCGTTGTAGGTGAATCCTTAAATTTGAGGAGGATTTCTTTTCAAGAAGGGGAGGATGATAACATACAAAGCATAGATGACACCAACATAAGTGGCATGTACCCCTCAAGACCATTCACAACGAGTCAAGCAAAAGATCTCCAAGACCTGCAAGCAATGTTCATAAAAAAGGAAGCATTAGAGGAGCTTGAGTATCACAAACCAAGTCTAGGGTCTAGATATGACCAGCGAATGGGGAACCCAAAGGAACCCCAAGCAAGCCTCATAGCATATCATTACATATCATTGGTCACAAAAGCAATGTAAAGCAACGTAAGAAACATAAATAAGGGAAATTAGGACTAATGGAGAGAGAGATTTATACTTAAATAGCTTGAACATCATAAGTGAGTCAAAGCCCAAGAATAACACATAACATGTCCAACAACACCTCTACTGCATAGATAGGAGCGAGGGCCAAGAAAAGCAACCGGGCTCACCCTCATAGTTAATACATACATAAAAGAAAGATAATCTTAGAACATAGTATAAGAGAGTAGTCATTGTCCCTGGAATGGAGGATTCATTAAAGGCCAACTTGAACAATCCATCTAGCCACAAGAAGAATTAATGGGAGCTTTGGTTCCGACATGGCAACATCATGTACGCATAGAGTATGCGTTAGTACGTTTGAATGTACTAAGTATGTGTGATGCAATGTGACAAGAGATAAGCCTCATAATCTACATGCACAACACTATACAATAGGCATGATATAAGAATATCACATGTACGATTAGTGCATAATTAAAACATGCTTAAGTAACTCATGCTCATATAGGATATCACTTGTGAAGGATAGACCAAGTGAACTACTTCCTAACTCCAAGGCACACCATTCCTTGAATGGTGATTGAGGCTTGATACCCCCTCAACAAGACATCCGAGGCTTGACACCCCCTTGTCAAGGTGATTGAGACTTGACACTCTCTCAGCAAGATGATTGAGGCTTGGTAGCCCCTCAATAAGGCAACCGAGGCTTGACACCCCCTCGTCAAGATGATAGAGACTTGGCTCCCTCTCAACAAGATAATTGAGCCTTGATACCCCCTCAACAAGGCAACTGAGACTTGGCACCCCCTCGTCAAGGTGATTGAGACTTGGCACTCTCTCAACAAGATGATTGAGGCTTGGTACTCCCTCAACAAGGAAATCAACTTGCAATATCACAGATACTTTTCTTAAATTCAACACATGTACAACATAATTTTATCATCAAAAAGTCATCATATATCTACATTTCCCCTCATCATTATACATCATATGCATACCATTGCTTAATCATCACTCCATCATCATTTCCTCATCATATAATCATTATAACACTATTCAACTCATAAGACATTCATTCGACCTTCAATTCCTTAAGAAACCTTAGCCAGACATTTTATCAAACACTTGGCGGGTGTGTAATGGGGATAAAAGATTACGCAATTTAGAGATGAAATCATGCAAGAAAATTCACTGTGAAACCATTAATCAACACCGTGCAACATCCTCAAGAAATAAACATCAAAACCCCTCATTAAATCCAACAGTAGACCCAAGATTTAAAGCTCAAAACATGCTAAAATATCCATACATTCATGAACTCAAATCACCGTGCAGTAAAATTCTTAATATACAAGACCCACATGTAAAATCAATTTTAAATCATGCAATATTAGTAAAAAGTAGGCTTAGGCACCATGGATAAAAGGACTCAATGGTTCAACACCACATACCTTGACTTTGGAAAACCCTTGAAGAAGATTGGAAATGGAGACTTGAAGCTTGAATGAGATCCTTCATGAAATCCTTCAGATTAATCTTGAGTTTGAGACTTGAATTTAGTGTAAAATATGAGTCTAAGTTTTGAGAGGATATTGGGGAAAGTTAAGGATGATATGAGGGTAAAATAAGGCTAAGTATATGTATTTTCAAGCCCTTAGGCCCAAGATTAATAAGTCTTGGACCGGAAAAATAAAAAGACAGACCAAAAACAATAGGGCTGCATCGAAGAGGCAACACGAAAACCCCACTAGAATCTGCATTTTCTGCACAAACGAGTTCTACAAAAATGGGAATAAATCCTTCATCAAAACTCGCAATGAGGTGAAACTAAGTGTGTCAGAAATAAAAATCAAAGGGCTTTAATTTAGTAGGTCATGGGCCACCTAGTACTTTGTGTGCTAAGAGATATGCCCCTCCAAAGTTGACCCCTCCCAAATTGCATTTTTACGATTTTTAGATTTTGATACGGTTGCTCTAAAATTCGGGTTAGACCTTTTTGAAAGTAAGTTTGACCCCCTGAACAAGGATATGTTGTCAGATTTTCAATATAACGAATGATTTTTTAGATATATGGAAATAACGATTCTGGGTACTTTAGGGGCACATTTTCAGGAACTTTTTGGGGCCCTTACAATATCTCCCCCTTGAGAACATTCATCCCCGAATGTAAAAGAGACTTACATGAGAAGAGTGATCATGAACAAATCAGCCTTTTATAACAAGAATGCAACTATATCTTTAAAACACCATTTTCAAAATCCCAACATAAGTGTAAAATCATCATAAACTTGCCAACTTAAACATGGATGCATATGAATGACATAGGGGGTTGAAATGCAAGACTTGAAATCATTAAAAAAAGAACTTGACGTGCTATCATAGGATTGAATAGAATGAAAAAGATACGGATATTGCTCCTCTATACCCGCTCCGGCTCCCCAAAAGACACATACAAATCGACGACTCTTCCGAAAGGGCCTTGAAGAATACAACATCATTATCAATCAACTTCTCCACTCATCAATCCAAAACCCCCACCAAGACTTTCTCTTAAGCCAACTTGTCCTCCATATCACCCACAATTTCAAAGAGTGTCATAGAGCTAGAGTCACTAACACATCCCATCCACCTAGAAGCATGAAGAACCGGGTGAACCATATCTACATCCATAGACAAATCCCCAAACTTATGAAACTTTACCAACCTCCATCTACACAATATAAGGAATCATAATCCTCTACTCAAGTATCAACCTTAAATTCACCTAACTCACTCGGTACCATAGCTACCATCTCCCCCTTGGGACACAACCTCCACTCTATCGTCTTCACACCCAAAACTTCTAACTCTAATAGGTCAGAATCAAGGCTTTGCTTAAACTAAACCTCCTCAACCAAAGAAGATCTGGAACTACCAAAAGCATTATACCACCATTCTCAACTTCCTTCAACCTACTTCCAATCTAACCAACCGGTGGGTCCCACTAGTCTCCTCCTTACCACAACTACCTACATATGCTAGGCTACCTAGAGCATCAACCGCAACATTAGCCTTATCGGGGAAAAGTAATGCACACTCATTCATAATCCTTAAAGAATCCTAACCACATTCTTGCGATCCATAATACACACCTATCATATTTCGTAAACAACCTCTCATCCTCCAAGACTTGCAACACTACCCCTGAATAATTCACAAGTTCGAAACAAATCAATGCCTCATAACTAGAGGCTGCCACAAACATATCAAGGTAGGGTTTTAAGACCCTATTCATGAAGCCCATAAACATAGCCAATGCATAAATGAACCACACAACTCCACCAATATTAATAATGCTCACTCCTACTCCAAAAAGAAACCTAGGGATATCACCTATCTTCCTCCACACTTGAGAACAAAAAGCCAACCCCAAATCAACCTTAGAGAAGTAACTAATCCTCGGTAGTTTACAAAATAGATCATCTATCCTTGACCACAATATCACAACCTTACGGGTGCTACACTCATCGAAAGTATACCATGAAAGTAACCACACCACCCCAAGACCCCCAACATAACAAGCTAAGTCGTCATCCCATAAGAATATTTATAATATGCATGTACATACTTTCAAAGAGGAAATAGTCATTTTTCAAATCATTTCAATGCACAATTGGGCTTAAAAACCAAACATCATTCATAATAATTCATACTTAGGCTCAAATTCCAAAATTATAATTTCATAGTCATAATACTCAGGCATAGGAACAGTTCATTCATATACAAAATGGTGCAAGTACACAAAATGCTTAAAGAGCCAAAATCAATGACATATATGTGATCAAAACATTGTCATAACCAACCTTTTATCAAAATTATATCATAAAATGAAATTGGGCTTACACATAACATAACTTTGCAAAAATATCTATGTACACGAATGCATATGCTATGAGTAACGATCAACCCACATACACATGAATCCTACAAGCACCAAGGAATAACACAAGAAATAGCAACTACCGGACCTATCAAATCACCTACTCAAAATTTTGGTCACAACATAGCCTTACTTAGGGTCAATTAAGTCATAGGAGTAACAACAGAAGAGAACATACTTACAATCTCCGACAATTGCCCGCTAAACTAAAGAAGCTCTTAATACCCAAGAAAGTCAAGGTCTAGTCTAATAACTAATCACCTTCGTCTTACTAGGGTCCACCTTAATACCCTCAGTTGGCACCCCACAACTTAGGAAGGTAGTCTCTTACCACCAAAATTCCCATCTCTCCTACTAGCACCAAACTTTCTTCTTTAAACATAAGATACTACCCTCAAATTACTCACGTGCACTACCTCCTTAGGGAACAAACCACATTATCATCACCAAAACCACCATAAGCTTATTAGAGTAGGGACTAAAGATCTTACTCATGAGACTTATAGGCATAACCGGTGCACTAGTCAAACCAAAAGACATTACTCTAAATTAAAAATATCGGAAAGGGACATTCAAGGCTTCATCTACCATCAACAACAATTCTATAAACAAAACAACTTAGGTTTAACACGTCCACTTCTCATAAGAAGAAAAATGCAACCCCTTAGAGATCAATTTTACGTTATGACAAAAAAATGGACCCACCTCCCTTGCTACTATTTATCAACCACCACTCAAAGACGAACTCATAAGGGGGTCAGAATGTAACTCTACGGGTCCTACCACCAAGGAGATACACAGGCATGCAACTATTCCATCCCAAGTACAAAATCAAAATCCACCACAATAAGTCCAACAAGTCACAAAGCAAGACCAAGTACAATACAAACCTGGATCAACACCTATGAACTTTTTAACAACAATATACCCAACCAAGAGAATAGACACCAAAGATCCACACAACCACTTGGGCATACAAGAAGCCCCACCATCAACTAAAAGAATAGAGAAGAAATAGTGAAACTCAGATCTATCAAAATCAAAACATTCTAATTACCTTGCTTCGCCTTCCTCCTTGAAGCAGCATGATCAACTAAAAGAGAAAAGAACGTTCATTAGAGAGAAAGCCCTATCTGGCTTCTAAAGCATGACATAGACCATGATGAAGGGAAATATTTCCTAAAAAATCTCATAGCCTCCTACTCATAGTTGTGGTGCATAACACAACAATGAATTAGAATCTAATCGACATGATGTGTTGGACTCCGAGGATCTATCAACCTATTGCTCTGATACAAAGTTTGTCACGACCCAAGTCTTGGGCCTAGACGTGACCGGCGAATGGGGAACCCGAAAGAACCCCAAACAAGCCTCATAGCATATCATTACACATCCTTGGTCATGGACGCAATGTATAGCAATGTGAGAAACATAAACAACGGAAATTGGGACTAAGGGAGAGAGATTTATGCATAAATAGCTTGAATATCATAAGTGAGTCAAAACGCAAGCATAATACATAACATGTCCAATAATACCACTACTACGCCGATAAGAGAGGGGGCCAAGATAAGCTATCGGGCTCACCCTCATAGTTAATACATACATAAAAGAAAGATAGTCTTAGAAAATAGTATAATAAAGTAGTCATTATCCTCGGAATAGAGGACTCACCAAAGATTAACTTGAATAATCTGTGTAGCCACAAGAAGAATCAATGTGAGCTCCGGTTCGTACATGCTAACATCATGTAGACATAGAGTATGCGTTAGTACGTTTGACTGTACTAAGTATGTGGGATGCGATGCAATAAGAGATACGCTTCATAATCAACATGTATGACAATATACAATAGGGATGATATAGCAATATGACATGTATGATCAATGCATAATTAAAATATGCTTAAGTAATTAATGCTCATATAGGATATCATTTGTGAAGGATAGACCAAGTGAACTACTTCCCAACTCTAAGGAACACCATTCCTTGAATGGCGATTGAGGATGCATACTCCCTAAAAATGTCATTCGAGGATTAACACCCCTTCGTCAAGGTGATTGAGACTTGGCACCCTATCAACAAGGTGATTGAGACTTAGTTCCTCCTCAACAAGGAAACCAAGGCTTGACACCCCCTCATCAAGGTGTTTAATACTTGAAACCCACTCAACAAGATGATTGAGGCTTGGTACCCTCTCAACAAGGCAACCGAGGATCGGCAACCCCTCGTCAAGGTGATTAAGACTTGATACCCTCTCAACAAGATGATTGAGGCTTGGTACCCTATCAACAAGGCAGCCGAGGCTTGGCACCCCTCATCAAGGTGATTAAGACTTGGCACCCTCTCAAGAAGATGATTGAGGCTTGGTAACCCCTCAACAAGGCAATCAACTTGTAATATCATAGATACTTTTTATGAATTCAACATATGTACAACATACTTTCATCATCATAAAGTCCTCATATACCTATATTTCCTCTCATCATTATACATCATATGCATACCATTTTTTCATCATCATTCCATCATCATTTCATCAACATATAATCATCATAACACTATTCAACTCATAAAATATGTATTTGACCTTCAATTCCTTAAGGAACCCTAGTCGAACATTTTATCAAACACTTCGCGGGTGTGTAATGGAGGTAAAAGACTATGCAATTTAGAGATGAAATTATGCAAGAAAATCCATTGGAAAACCATCAATCAGCACCTTGCAACACCTTCAAGACATATACATCAAAACCCCTCATCAAGTCTAACATTAGAACCAACTCAAAACATGCTAAAACAACCATACTTTCATGAACTCAAATCACTGTGCAATAAATTTCTTAATATACAATACCCACATGTAAAATCAAATTTAATCATGCAATATAGGTAAAAAGGAGGCTTAGGCATCATGGGTCAAAGGACCCAATGGTTCAACACCACATACCTTAACTTTGGAGAACTCTTGAAGAAGATTAGAAATGGAGACTTGAATCTTAAATGAGATCTTTCATGAAATCCTTAAGATTGGCCTTGCGTTTGGGACTTGAATTTAGGGTGAAATATGAGTCTAAGAGCTTGAGAGGATATTGGGTAATGTTAATGATGATATAAGGGTAAAATAAGAGTAAGTATATGTATTTTCAAGTGTGGGACCCTTAGGCCCAAAACTAATAAGTCTTGGACCAAAAGAATTAAAAGAGGCACAAAAAACAACAGGGGCGTATCGAGGAGGCGAAGCGAAAACCCCATTGGAATCTGCATTTTTTGCACTAAATGAGTTCTACGAAAATGGGCATAAATCCTTCATCCGAACTCATAATGAGGTGAAACTGAGTTATAAAGATTATTTAAAGGCATTTAATTTGGTAGGTGGTGGGTAATCCAGCTCATTTTGTGCTAATAGATAAGCCCCTCCAAAGTTGACCCCTCCTAAATCGCATTTTTGCGATTTTTGGATTTTGATATGGTTGCTCTAAAATTCGGGTTAGACTCATGTCCCACTCAATTTGGCCCCTTGAAGAAGTCTGTGAAGTTGAATTTTTGAAATAACGAACAAATTTTTAGATACATGAAAATTACAATTCCGAGCACTTCCAAGATACATTTTCGGGCACTTTTTGGGGTCGTTACATTGAGGGATACTGAAGAAAGGCTACAATATGTAGAAGGTCTATCAAGGTTAAAAGAAGGAAGAAAATAGGCTATGTGTTCAAATGACTACTACTTGAATTCAAGGATTTGAAAAGAAGACAACCAAACAAGGCCCTTACTCATTAAGGATAAAATTGTAAAGAAAATGTCTTCTTTTATTTACTTAGTATAAATGGTTTTGTTTTATCATTTGGAAGAATTAGACTATGTTGAATATTTAATTCTCAAGTTGTAGTATCTTCTTAGTTGAGTAATTACTGAGTAATTAGGGTGAACTCTTAGAATTGTTAGTTGACTTGTTTGCTTGGTTAATTGAAGTTTGCCCATTTGTCGTTCTTAGTTTCCTTCAATTTTTCATTCTAGGGTTTGATTTGAATTGTTTAAATCAATTAGTGGGTGAGGATTTTAGTCCCTTGTTGCCCATAATATCAATAGTTTGAAGTTAATCCACATATCCGGGTTTTATTTGGGTTGTTGAAATCAATTGGGAGGTGAGGATTTTAGTCCCTTGTTGCCCATAATTTCAATAGTTTCAATTTAATCGACATATCCTTCTATCTTTGTTCCTTTTTCCCTTTCTTCTTTGATCTTTATCAGTAAGGGTGCACGATGGATCTGTGGCGCGGACCCATCACGGATCAGTGCTAGTACCTCCTTAATTTTTTGTTTCAGCCTTGGGCCATTGGGGTCATGGCCTCATGCCCACATATGCTTGAAAACACGTATACTTAGCCATTTTTCAACTCCATATCACTCATAAATCCTCTCTAAAACCTCTCAATCATTTTATCAAGATTTCCATCTAAATTAAAGTGTCTCAAGCTTAATTTTGGATCTCAAGAACTTCATTCAAGCTTCAAGTCTGCATCAATGAATATCCGATTTAGGTATGTGAGTTTCATCCATTGGATCTTTTCACCTATGGAGTCTAACCTTACTCTTTTATGAAAATTGCATGTCTCAAGTTGCATTACGTGTGGGTATCTATTACTATGAAATATGAGCATGAAATATGTGTAGGGTTTTGTCAAATATTGTTGATTATGCATAAATATCTATTTTGAGCTTACACTATGAAGTGATCTTTTTTTATTGAGACTATACATGATTCAAGCTATTAGATCTATGAACTATTGTGATGTTTTGATATGATTTATATGTTACCATGATGGGGTTTTACCATAATTTTTGTGGGTTGATTTACATGACTTTAAGATGCATTGATTTCACTATTTCATAATCTATAATCTTGCATTTTTCATGATTTGAATATGTACGCATATGTTCTCGCCAAGTGTTCGATGAAATGTCAAGTCAAGATACTCAAACATGTTTTACAAGGCAATTGACTTCATGAAGAATATGGGCTATCAAGTATGTTACGAATTCATGGAATTATCTATGATTATGCAAGTACGAAGTTAAGCCCTATTTTCAATATCTTACCTCTTGTGAGCCATTCATGTTAAAACAAGAGTTCATGTATGATTATGATCTATTCAAATATTTCAAGTTGGATTCATCATTATAGGTCAAGTATGTTTAAGAGCTACTCATGTCATGATTCCATGTTTATTAAAAGTTATTAAAGTTATGATTATTTCAATTATTCCGTAGGATTTAGACATAGCACTGATGGATTAGATGTCGGCATGGACTATCTTTTAGGGTCCATACTCCTTTCCTCAAACTATCTGCCAACATAAGATTATGTTATACCTTTGCTATACTAGTAGATCCATTTAGTGCGCTTTATCATGAAATCCACCCTGAAATAGGACAGGTTCCCGTAAGGGGGTTACTTCTCCGAAATGGGATAGGCTTGTAACATCCCACATCCTATGTGTACTAGTTCTATGCACATGAAACATGATATGGCTTGGTCAAATTAGTGCCCATTTTTAAAAGTGCTTGAATCTCAAATATGAGAGAGACACGTGCATCTGACGCCTAAGACGGTCGGGTGTATATAAGTTTTAATTCAAATTGAGGAGATCACGACCTTAAACAAAGTGAAAGAAGTGAGGTGTTTGTAGGACTTAGGAATCTAGTAGGTGAGTCACCTACTTGCTTAGCTTAAATTTGCTAGCTAGATGGAGACGAGGCCCAATGCCGAATCTGTCCAAGTCCAATAATCAATAATCTTCGCATTAAGGGTGTAAATTTATCCCATGTTTTAGCATCTTAAATGAACAATATTTACAACTCAAGATGAATAATAAAAGGGCCCAAGTATATCACAACCAACTTGACGATTTAGGCCCAAAATAACATAAGGAAAAAGGGAAAAGTGGGCAGCCGAGGCCCATAAAGTTTGAACATATTTCGGCCCAAGTGAAAGGTACAAGTTGCTATATCACCACCTTGATGAAATAGGGCTAACAACATACTAGAAAGCTGGACAAAGGATTCTATAAAAAGGTCTTAACAAGAAGCACGTTTAATTCATTCTAAACTTGGAAAAAAAATCAGCTTTCATAAAGCTTTCTCTGCAGCTTCTTAACTTTGCAAAGCAGCCACAAGGGGACCTTTAGGGTTCTTAAGGAAGCTATCAACCTTGAAGGTAAAGGTAATTAAATATAACTATCTATTTAATATGTTTTTTAATTAAATACGAGAGACTAGGCTGGTTATACTTGTGCAAAAATTTTGGACAACACGTGTTCCAAAGATTGTTGTACAATTTTCTTATTTATTTGAAAATTTTTCTCCTCTTAATTTGATGTAATATGAAGTAATATTTAAGGTCTTAGCAATTTTTAGTTCTGTGATGATGTTTCGAGGTAGTTGCACTGTTGGGTTCTATGTAAATAATCGAGTTTTAGTATGTTATCCTAAGTGTGTGGTTAGTAGGAATTGTTGGCTGATTGATTGAGGACTACGGTCTCACGTCCTCTACCTATTTTGAGAAATAGTTCTATACTATTTTAAGACTGTTTTTCTGTGTACATATGGTAGGGAAGTTTGGTTAAAGTTTGAACAAGTTTGGAATTGTCAACGTCAAAATGTAGCAAAGGGACGTCATGTTATGCTGCCTATTTGTATATTGTGTAGAATTGTTATGTATTTTACTTTATGTACTCTTGTGAGACTGTTATGGAACTAAAACAAGCTACACATGATATTTATATGAGATGCATATTAGAAAATATGATTCGAGCCCGAATTTACTAAACTCCGAGCTTATATTTTTGTAATGTATAGTTAGTCATGAGGCGGGGCCTGTCCTGACCCTTATCTGCTATTGTTCCTTATCTAAAGGCTTTGTAGACTATGTAAGCTAATATATGGCCATGTATCGTACTGTAGACATTTTGGCTCCAACTTTTGGCTTGTTATTATTGTTTACCTTCTTGAATACATGCTGAGTATAAAAACCCCTTATAATGTTCACAGCGAGTGCATGGTTATCTATTGGATCTCCTGAGCCTTGTCAACAATGGGTGCTAGTCCGCCTTAATGAGACTTTGGGCATGACAAAAAGTATCAGAGTGGGTTGTCCTGGGAGTCTACGAAGTCATTTCTATGTAAAGTCTTGTTTATGGATGTGTTATGCACCACAATTATAAGCAGGAAGTTACGTGGAATTTAGTAGTTGTTACTTTCTTTTCATTCTTTAGATTTTGTCATAGAACAAAGTGTAAGTAGATTGTGTCTAACCTATAAATTACTTTGTACAACAAGTATGCCTAAAAGTAGGAAAAACAAAGCTAAAGGGAAGGAAGTAGGAGTGGTAGTTGGTATACCCAGTCGGGTGAGACAACGAAATGAGGCTGAAGATGAGTCTCTGTCACAAACATCTCCAACTCCTCCAGATCCTGATGAACTAGGAAGCAGTAAAATTGCCCTAGAACCACCTACCTATGCCACCATACAAGATCTGAGAACTGTAGTCCAGCTATTGACTCGTATAGTTGCTGGCCAAGGTCAAATACAGGAAGGCTTAGTTATAGGTGCAGCTGGTGCGAATAGGGCAGCTAGCACGAGGATACATGACTTCCTTAATTTGGACACTTCAGATCCTAATGAAGATTCCCAAGACTTTGTTGACCAGATTCAATGCACTTTAGATGTTATGCATATGAGTGTTACAGAAATTGTTGAGTTAGTGACACATAGGTTAAAGGGTGTGGCTATATTGTGGTACGAAGCTTGGAAGCAATCCAAGCATATAGATGCAGCCCCAACTACTTGGAAGGAGTTCAAAGAGGTATTACTTGACCATTACATGTCATTAGAAATCAGAAAGGCCCGTGCAGATCAGTTCTTGAATCTCCACCAAGGAAATATGACTGTGAGGGAGTATAGCCTTCAATTTAATTCCTTGGCCAGGTATGCTCCTAATATAGTTGTCACTATGGATGATAGAGTTCATCGATATGTAGATAGATTGGATACATATCTTCTCAGAGATTGTACCATTGTTTCCTTGAATAAAGATAGGGATACAGCGATAATGTAAGATTTTGTACAGAAACTGGAGGATCAGAGGCAAAGGAGAACGACATAAGAGTTAGAAAGGGGGAAATCCAAAAGGGCCAGGTCTTCGGGGCAGTTTACACCACCCCAAGTAAGCTTAGGCCTTGGTTTACTAATAGACCACCTAGGCGATCATCCTTCTACTCTACAGCTAGTTCTCCATCACAACTCCAAGAGTATAGAAGTAATCAGTTTGGCCCAAGAAGGGAAGGACAAGGTGCACGGACAACGGAAAATTCAATAGGCCAACAAATGAATCCTAAGAAGCCTTGCAAACAATGCGGGAGAACTTATTCAGGTATATGTCATCTTGGGACAGATGCTTGCTATTGGTGTGGTACACCAGGGCATATGATGAGAGATTGCCCGAGGAGATGTATGGGTGATATAGCATAATCTACTAGGTCAGTTGTTGCATCATCATCATCAGCTCCTCCATTAAGTAGTGGTCAACATGCATCTACATGTCGTGGTAGAGGCATTAGAGGGGACCCTAGCTCTAGCAGAGTCCAGAATTGCATTTATGCCCTTGGGAGTCGACACAATTTGGAAAAAGCTTCACGCGATGTGGTCACAGGTATATTGTCTTTCTTTTCAAATAATGTATATGAATTAATTGACCTTAGATCTACACTATCATACATCACCCTCTTAGTTTCTGGGAAGCTTAAAGAATGCCCTAATTATTAAACAAACCATTTGAAGTGTCTACACCAACCGGTGAATCTATTATGGCTAGAAGGGTTTATTACGACTGTGTATAACTTTTTGTGACTGTGACACATTGGCTGACCTTATAGTGCTAGAAATGGCGGAATTCAATGTTATAATGGGTATAGGTTTGTTAGCTTCTTGCTATGTCACCATGGATTACCAAACTAAGAGAGTGTACTTCCACTTTCCAAATGAGGTAGTTCTTGAATGAGAAAGCAATATTGGGGCACCAAAGGGGATGTTTATTTCTTATTTGAAGGCAAGAAGATGATATCTAAGGGATATATATGTCATTTAGTTACAGTGAGGGATATGGAGGTGAAATCACCAACTTTTAAATTAGTTCCAGTAGTGAATGAATTTGTTGATGTGTTTCCTGAAGATCTTCAAAGCTTACCTCTAGAATGAAAAGTAAATTTTGGTATTGACTTACTTCCAGGCACTCAACCTATTTCCATCCCTCTATATAGAATAGCCCCAGTAGAATTGTGTGAATTAGAAGAGCAGTTAAAAGACTTATCGAATAAGGATTTTATGAGACCTAGTGTGTCCCCATGGGGTGCACCAGTATTATTTGTACGTAAAAAGGATGGTACTTTGAGAATTCTATTGACTATGGAAAATTGAATAGAGTGACAATTAAGAAAAATACCCTCCCTAGGATGGATGAATTATTTGATCAGTTAGAAGGTGCCGAATTCTTTAAAAAAATTGATTTGAGATCAGGGAATAACCAAGTGAGGATGAAGGAGAAAGATATGCCTAAGACAACTTTTAGAACAAGCTATGGTCACTTTAAATTTCTTGTTATGTCATCTGGGCTAACAAATGCACCACCAGTTTTTATGGATCTAATGAACAAGGTATTCAATCCATTCTTGGAGTTATTCGTGATAGTATTTACTGATGATATTTTAGTATACTCAAGGTCAGAAGAGGACCATGCAAATCACTTATGACAGGTGTTACAAGTTCTTCTTTATCAAGTATTGTATGCAATGTTTTCTAAATGTGAATTTTGGTTAAAATCAATGGCATTCTTAGGTCATATTCTATCCGATGAGAGAATAATGGTTGATTCTCAAAAGATAGAGGTTTTTAAAAATTGGCCAAGGCAACAACACCCACAGAAGTTCAGAGATTCCTAGGATTGGTAGGTTATTACCAAAGGTTTGTTGAAGGTTTTTCTTCTATTTTTGCACGTTTAACAAAGTTGACACATAAAGAAACCAAGTTCCAATAGAATGATACATTTGAAAGGAGCTTCCAAGAGCTGAAAATAAGCTAACTTATACACCTATGCTAGTAAATCCAGAAGGCACCAAGGGGTATGTAGTGTATTGCGATGCTTCAGGAGTTAGCTTAGGGTGTGCTTACACAGCATGTTAGGGTAATTGCTTATGGCTCTAGAGAACTACGACCGCGTGAAAAAAACTACCCAACCCTGACCTTGAGGTAGCAGTAGTTGTGTTTGCTATAAAAATACGGTGGCACTATATATATGGGATTCACATTGACAAATATACTGATCATAAGAGCTTCTAGTACATCTTTAAGCAGAATCACCTAAATTTGAGGCAACAAAGATGGTGAGAGCTAATAAAGGATTATGACATTGATACACTATACCATCCGGGGAAAGCATATGGGGTAGTGATGGTCTAAGTCATAAGCCAATCATGAATTATGTGACCAGACCATGGGAAATCAAGGAATGGCTAAGGATCTAAGTCAACTAGCCAGTTTAGGAGTTCGCCTTCTTCAAACTCCAAAGGAAGGGTTTTTTATGGAAAATGTTGCAGAGTCTTCATTGGTAATGGATGGGAAAGAAAAATAGTTCGAGGATCCTATTCTACAACGACTTAAGGAAAAGTAAGTCAGGGAACGATAAAGGAATTTGACCTTACACCAAATGGAGTACTTTACTGCCAAAATAGAGTATACATGCCTGATGTTAATGGACTAAGAAAGAGGATGATGGAAGAAGCCTATCATTCCAATTTTCCATCCATCCAAGATCAACTAAGATGTATCATCACCTAAAAGGAATGTTTCAGTGGGGAGGCATAAAAAAGGACCTCGATGAGTTTATGGCTCAATTTTTAAATAAGCAATAAGTCAAAGTAGAGCACCAAAATTTGGGAGGCTATATGCTGTGTATAGAGCTTCCAACATGGAAGTGGGATATGATCAATTTGGATTTTATTACTGGGTTGCCTCACTCATTTCAAAAGTTTGACTCCATATGGGAATAGTTGATAAACTCACAAAGTCAGCACACTTCTTTTTAGTTAAGAGTGATTATACAACTGAAGAATATACCATGTTATACCTCAAAGAGGTAGTCGGGCTACATGGGGTCCCAATCTCCATTATATTTGATCGGGGAGCTCAATTCACTGAAAATTTTGGAAGTCCTTCTAAAGGAGTTTAGTGACACAAGTTAGTTTGAGTACAACTTTCCACTCTTAGACAGATGGTCAAGAAAAACGTACTATTCAAACACTTGAAGATATATTGCGAGCTTGTGCATTGGACTTTTAATGTAATTGGGTGGACCATTTGCCACTTATTGAATTTTCCTATAATAATAACTACCACTCAAAGTATCAATATGGAACCTTATGAAGCATTGTATGGGTGGAAATATAGGTCACCAATTGGATGGCATGAAGTGGGTGAAACCACCTTGCTTGGGACAGCTCTTGTACAACAAGCCATGGAAAAAATTTACAATAATACAACAACAGCTATAAGCAGCCCAAAGTTCATCACAAATCATATGCGGATGTTAGGAGGAGAGGACTGGAATTCTTAGTAGGGGATTGGGTATTTTTTAAGGTGTCACTGATGAAAGAGGTTATGATATTTTGTAAAAAAGGAAAGCTGAGCCCACATTACATATGGCCATATAAAAGTTTTAAGAAGTTTGGGTAGGTTGCGTATGAATTAGAGCTACCCTAAGAGTATTCAATGGTTCATCCAGTTTTTCATATCTTAATGCTTCGAAAATGCATAGGTGACCCATCTCGTATCACTCCTATTGAAGATGTATATGATATAGAAGATTTCACCTATGAAGATGTACCTATTTCTATTATATATCATCAAGTTAAGAAGCTAAGGGATAAATAAATTGCTTCAGTAAAAGTACTTTGGAGGAACCGGCAAACAAAAAAGATAACGTGAGAGGCTGAGGAAGTGATGAGATCTAAGTGCTCTGACTTATTCGAAGCTAAAGAGGAAGTCCAACATGCATAATTGGGGCATTAATAGGTACATGTGTTTGAATGTTTATTGCGTTGTCAACAGTTTATTTAAGTAAAGGTCTGAACTTAGTTAAGCTATCCAGTTGTGCTAACATTCGAGGACAAATGTTCGTATGGGGGGAGGATGTAACACCCACAACCTACAAGTACTAGTCCTATGCACATGAAACATGATAAGGCTTGGACAAAATAGCACCCATTTTGAAAAGTGCTTGAATCTCAAAATAGAGGGCGATATATACGTCTGACGCTTAAAAGGGTCGAGTGTATATGAGTTTTAAGTCAAATTGAGGAAATCATGGCCTTAAAAAAAGTGAAATATATGAGGTGCTTGTAGGACAAAGGAAACCAGCAGGTGATTCACCTACTTGCTTAGCTTAAATTTGCTAGTTAGACAAAGACGAGGCCCGATATTGAATCTGTGCAAGTCTGATAATGAATAAAGTTAGTGTTAAGGGTGTAAGTTTATCTTGTGTTTTAGCTTCATAAAAGGAAAATATTTACAGCCCAAGATTAATACTAAAATGTACCAAGTACATCACAAGACACCTGACAATTTGGGCCCAAAATAAGTTAGGGAAAAAGGGAAAAGTGGGTAGCCAAGGCCCATCAAGTTTGAACCATTTAGGCCCAAGTGAAAGGGCCAAGATGCTGTATCACAACCTTAATAAAATAGGGCTAAAAACACACAAGAAAATCAGCCAAAGGATTCTTTAAAAAGGGCTTACAAGCTTCTTTCACAAAGCTTGGAAAAAACAATTTGAAAAAAAAAATTGGCTTTCACAAAGCTTTCTCCCTACACCTTCTTAACTTTGCAAAGCATCCACAAGGAGACTTTTAGGGTTCTTAAGGAAGATTTCACCCTTTAAGTTAAAGGTAACTAAATATACCTATGTGTTTAGTGTGTCTTGTTTTTCATGAAAGACAAGAGACTAGGCTGGTTATACTTGTGCCGAAATTTTGGACAACACGTGCTCCAAAGATTGTTGTACACTTTTCTTGTTTATTTGAAAACTTTTCTCTTCTTGATTTTCTGGAATATGAAGTAATATTTATGGTCTTAATATAGTTTAGTTCAATAATGATGTTTTGAGGTCGGTGCACAGTTTAGTTCTATGTAAACAATTGAGTTTTAGAGTGTTATCCTAGATGTGTTGTTAGTAGAAATCGTGGGCTGATTGATTGAGGACTATAGTTTCACGTCCTCTACCTATTTTGAGAAATGTTTTAGGACTTTTTTAGGACTGATTTTATATGTAAATATGGTGGGGGAAGTTTGGTTAAAGTTGGAACAAGTTTGGAAATGTCGACGTCAAAATATAGCGAAGGGATGTAATGTCATGCTGCCTATTTGTATGTTGGGTAGAATTGTTATGTATTATTCTTTATGGACTATTGTGAGACTGTTATGGCACTTAAAGAAGCTGCACTTGATATGTATATGAGAATATGTATTACAAAATACGACTCGGGGCAGAAAGGTTGAAAGAATATGCTCGGGTTGATAATTGCACGTTTGCTGCCCGTGTGTTATTTTTTATAAGGTTGGACTTCCAAGATGTATCTATTGATGGTTAATACTAATTTTATCACCTACTACATCGTAGATAAATATTTGGAGGAAAGGAAGGCTATTTCAAGGCAATAGCGAGGTTGTACAACGAGGTATGTAAGGCTACTCGATTTCGTATTACATTGGCATGAAATTTAGAGTCTTCCTTGGTACCTAGAGGCACTTACCAACTCTGACATAACAAAAAACCATGTCTCCACTCTATCATTTGTTCATATGCTCCCATACATAGCTACTTTCAAACCTTCATACATACTTGGATGTCAAGATACATGGGTCCTTGTTGTAAATAAAGATCATGAGTTTTTTCATGTACTATGCATTTCATTATTGTATAACCTCCTCTTTTCATGGTGGTATTGTCTTATATAGTTCTTTACATGTCACATGCTATATCTATGGTCCTACAATTCCAATATTATGACCACCCAAAATAATCATCTCAAAAGTAATTGAAAGATAAAGTAAGTTGTTCATTGATGGGTGGTTACCCCAGGGGTGGAATAATCACCTAGCAATTCTTGATCCCATTACGGGGTTATCCCAGGTGTGAAAGGAAAGTCTAGCATGGGTCGATCCTGATATTGGTTTACCATTGATTAGCTGGTCATTTTTATTACATGTGGTCCACAGATTATACAGTAAAGAAAGGTAAAGTAATAAAAAGGACATAAAGTACATGATTCCATAGTGTTACTAAAGGTGGTCTTTATCCTTACACTAGTGAATGGTTTCATTTGAGTTCTTACTTCATATACAGTATTTCCTACCTTGCATATTCAGTATATTATCTTGTATTGATGTCCTTTACGGGGGACTTGCATTTCATGTTGTGGGTACAAGTGCTACTAGATCTCCCCAATAGGAGTACAAGATATCCAGCTTTTATTACTAAGCTCCAGGTTGCTTCAGGGTTTTATGTCTCTAGAGCTTCTATTTTGGTATTGCATAGTTAGTCATAAGGCGGGCCATGTCCTGACCCTTATCTGATAATGTTTTTTATCTAGAGGCTTTGTTGACTATCTAATTAAAATGTGGTCATGTCTCATACTTTAGACATTTTGGCTCCAACGTCCTAGTCATATGCATTTCATTTTGGCTTGTTATTATTGTCTACCTTCTTGAATGCATACTGAATGTACAAACCCCTTATGATGTTCACAACAAGTGCATGGTTATCTATTGGTTCTCCGGAGCCTTGTCGGAAATTGAAACAAATGCATACTTAAATTCTTGCATGATTTCACTCTTGAGTTACATGGTTTATTACTAGCATTACACACCCGCCAAGTGTTTGATAAAATGTCCAATTTGGATTCTTGAGCTAGTGATGATCCATAGCATGACCTATGACTTTAATTACTTTTTATGCTGATGAAAGGAAGGTATGTATCTGTTGATGACATGAAAAGTATCTATAGTGTTGCAAGTTGACCACACCTTTTTGACTGGGTGCTATACCTTAATAACCATGGAGCGTAGGGTGTGACAACCATCAACCAATTTGAGGAGTTGATACTTTAAACACCATGGATGGTAGGATGGGACAACTATCAACCAATTTGAGGGGTTGATACCTCAAACACCATGGATGGTAGAGTGTGACAACCATCAACCATTTTGGGGGTTGATACCTCAATCACAATGGACTGTAGGGTATGACAACCATGAACCAATTGAGGGATTGATACCTTAATTGCCTCTCCAAGGGGTGGTAGGCCTTGGACTCCATAATGATAGTCTCTTACTACAGATGTAATATATTCTATATAAGCATGTTTTCCTTCAAACATCATCCATGCATTCCATGTTGCTAATGTACTATCTATTGCTTACTATTATGCATTTCGATTATACTGCCTATCACTTGTTGCATTGCATTCTACATACTTAGTATATTCAAATGTACTAAAGCATACTCTATGCCTACATGATGTTACCATGTAGGAACTCAAGCTCCTCATGATCATCCTACTTGTGTCTAGTTTAGACATCTTTAAGATAGCTTTTGGCAAGTCCTTAAGTTCGGGGACGTTGCCGTTCTCTCTTGCGTATGTTATTCCCTTAGGATGAGCACTTATTCCTAGAAGGGTAAGCCCAGAAAGCTTGTCTCGGCCCCTGCCCAGTATATGTTTGAGGTGTTGTTGGACAAGTGATGTAATTATGTTAAGCTTTGACTCTTTATGATTTATGCCACTAAACTCTTCTCTTAGTCTTTATCTTTAAGTGTATTCTCTTGATGTTATTTACTTTGGTTCCACGTCCAAGGATATGTAAATGACATGCTAAGAGGGTTTTTGGGAACCCTTCGAGTTTCCATTCACTGTGTCACATCTAGGACCTAGGCTTGGGTCGTGACAAACTTGGTATCAAAGCACTAGGTTGTCAATGGTCCTCGACATCCAACATATCACGCCGATTAGAGTCTTATTCATGGTTGAATTGTGCACCACAACTATGAATAAGAGGCTATGAGGAGTTTTAGGAAATATTTCCTTTCTTCTTGATCTATGTTGTGCTATAGAAGTTAGGTAAGGGTCCCCTCTAACGAATTGTTTTTGCCATTTTTAGATAGTACCTAACATAAGAGGAAGAAGAGCCCCTACACCCAAAGAACAACTAGCTCGTGGAGAGCTCTGGGATGCTCTCACATTGGTATCTCAATCAAGGGAGCTAAGCCTCTCATGATCCTACCCCAAGATCTAGGGTGAGAGACTTGATGAGGATGAACCCACCAGAGTTCCATGAGTTAAAAGTGGATGAAGACCCTCAAGAATTTATCGATGAGGTATACAAGGTGTTGGATATAATGAATGTTAGGTCGGAAGAGAAGCCAGAGTTCGCGGCATACCAACTTAACGGTGTAGCTCAAATATGGTATTTCCAATAGAAAGTGGAGAAAAGGAACAACAATAAGATTCTATAGGAGGAATTTAAGGCAGCCTTTCTCAACTGGTTCTTCCCTTTTAAGCGTAGGGGGGCCAAAATGATGGACTTCATGAATTTGAAGCAAGCATCAATGAGAGTGAGGGAGTATGTCCTCAAGTTCAACCAACTCTCTAAATATACTCCGCACTTGTTTACCGATACGAGGTCTAGAATGAATAAGTTCATGATGGATGTATCCAATTTGGTGAATGAGGAGTGCCGAGCCGCTATGTTGATTAGTGACATGGATTTGTCCCACTTAATCATCTATACCCAACAATTTGGAGGGGGAGAAGCTTAGAAAAAGGAGGAGTAGTGAGGCCAAAAGGGCCCATTTTGATGGTAAGTTCTAATGTCCCAAGGGTGGCCGGTTTCTTCAAGGCCAAGGATCATTTAATGCTCCTAATAGAAGGTTTTCCACTGACAACCCAAGGGTCAAAGGTAATGGTGGTGTGGCACCTAATTCTATGTGTCGAAAATGTGGTAAGAGTCATAGAGGCCCATGTTTGAGGGACACTAATGCATGCTATAGCTGCAGAGAGGTGGGTAAAAAGAAGATTGCTGGTCCTCCTAATCAAAATAAGGTTAGAGATGGTCATCCACCAGGCCGGGGTGCAAATATGGTCCCTTTGGGAAAAGGAGGTGAACAAGGTGGTGCCCCAAGGCACAATCAGTTCTATGCTCTTCATGGAAGGCAAGAGGTTGATGAGGTGCCTGATGTCATCATCGATATGTTAAAAGTATTTGATTTTTATGTATATGCATTAATAGACTTGGGTGTCACTCTTTCTTTTGTTACCCCTTTTGTTGCCAAAATGTTTCATGTTAAACCCGAGTTATTGTGTGAGCCATATAAGGCGTCTGCTACCGTTGGTGCTTCTATTTTTGCTAGAAGAGTCTACAAAAATTATTCCATTTGTATTTTGCATGAAATATATCCATGTGACTTTGTTGAGTCAGACATGTTAGATTTTGACATTATTCTTGGGATGGATTAGTTGCATGCAAACTATGTTTATATTGATTGCCGAATCCATAGGGTCAAATTCCAATTCCCCAATGAACCCGTCCTTGAGTGGGAGAGTCATGATGTGGTGGTAAAGGGTAGGTTTATTTCTCTGCATTAAAGCCCAAAGGATGATCCCCAAGGGGTTTCTCTACCATCTTCTGATGTTTATGGATGTGGAGTCTAGAGTCCTTCCTATAGAGTCAATTTCGGTATAGACCTCCTTCTCGATACTTAATCCTTCTCTATTTACCCTTACCGTATGGCCCAGGCGGAGTTAGAAGAGTTGAAGGAGAAATTGAGGGATTTGTTGGAGAAAGGTTTTATTAGGCCTAGCCAATCACCTTGGGGTGCACTGGCATTATTTGTGAAGAAGAAGAAGGATAGTTCTCTTAGAATGTGTATTGATTATCGACAACTTAATAAGGTCACCATAAAGAATATATATCCTCTACCAAGGATTGACGATCTATTTAACCAACTTCAAGGGACTAGTCACTTCTTTAAGATTGATCTTCGGTCCGGGTATCACCATGTGAGGGTGAGGGAGTGTGACATTCCCAAGATGGCCTTCCGGACTAGGTATGGGCACTATGATTCATGGTTATGTCTTTTGGGTTGACCAATGCATTGGCTATCTTCATCGATCTTATGAATAGGGTCTTCCAACCCTACCTTGATTCATTTGTTCTGGTCTTTATTGAAGATATTTTGATCTTTTCCTTGAGTGAGGAGGAGCATGTAATTCATTTGAGGGTGGTGCTACGAAGGTTGAGGTAAGAGAAGTTGTATGCTAAGTACGATAAATATTAGTTTTGGTTGCAAGAGGTTTCCTTTATAGGTCATGTGTTGTTGAGGGATGATATTAAGATGGATCCTAAAAAGATGAAAGTGATTAGAAATCAGGCTAGAGCTTTTACCCTATCGGATATTAGAAGATTCTTGGACTTTGCAGTTTACTACCGAAGTTTCATGAATGGGTTCTCTTCTATTGCGTCTCCTATGACTAAGTTTATCCAAAAAAAGGTGAAACTTTTGTGGACCGATGAGTGTGAAAAGAGTTTCTAAACTTTGAAGGATAAGCTTCTGTATGCTCCTATAATGTCACTATTGGAAGGGTTAGAAGGATTTGTTGTGTACTATGATGCCTTAAGAATTGGGTTGGGTTGTGTTTTGATGCAAAATTGTAAGGTGATAGCTTATGCCTCTAGACAACTGAAAGTGAATGAAAAGAATTATCCTACCCTTGATCTTTAATTGGCGCCGTGGTGTTTGCTTTGAAAATTTGGCGTCATTATTTATATGGGGTGCATATTGATGTGTTTACCAATCATAAAAGCCTCCAATATGTATTCGCTCAAAAAGATCTTAACTTGAGAAAAAAGATGGTGATTAGAGCTTCTTAAAGACTAATATTAGTGTGCATTATCATCCCAGTAAGGCTAATGTTGTGACCAATGCTTAGAGTATGGTGTCAATGGGTAGCCTATCCCATGTTGATGAGGGTGGCAAAGAGGTATCTAGGGAGGTCCATCAGTTGGTTAGATTGGGGTTAGGTTGGAAGGGGTTAACAATGATGGGGTAGTGGTGGTTGATGGTTCTACATCTTCTTTGGTTGAAGAGGTAAAGGCAAAGCAAGATCTTTACCATGCCTTGTTAAGGTTGAAGACCTTTGTGAGAGATGGTAAGGGGGAGATTTTCTCTCAGGGGAGAGATGGTGCCCTTAGGTACCAAGGTAGGTTGTGTGTGCCTAGTGTTAATAGCTTGAGAGAGAAGATTCTTGATGAGACCCATAATTCTTCCTACTCTATTCACCCCGATTCTACAAAGATGTATAGGGATTTGATAGAGGTAGAGGTGTATTGGTGGGGAGGTATGAAGAAAAACATTGCCAGGTTTGTGTCCGGTTGCCATAATTTCCAATAAGTCAAATCTGAACATCAAAGGCCGGTTAGCCTAGCCCAAGACATAGAGATTCCTACTTGGAAGTAGGAGGAAATTAACATGGATTTTTTGGTTGGGTTACCTAAGACTAGAACGGCTTTTGATTATATTTGGGTTGTGATTGATAGGATGACAAAGTTGGCCCATTTCCTACCGGTTAAGACTACATATGGTCTCAAAGACTATGCTAGATTGTACATTCGTGAGTTGGTGAGATTGCATGGGTACCCTTGTCTATCATATCGAATCGTGGTTCTCAATTCACTTCACACTTTTGGAGGTCCTTCTAAAAAGGTCTTGGTACAAAGATTAAGCTTAGTGTGGCCTATCACCCTCAAATAGATGCCCAAGCCGAAAGAACAATCCAAACTCTTGAGGATATGCTTAGAGCTTGTGTATTGGAGTTTAAGGGTCATTTGGATGATCATCTTCCATTGATTGAGTTTGCTTACAGTAATAGTTATCATTCAAGCACTGATATGGCTCCATTTGAGGCTCTTTATAGATGGCGTTGTAGATCCCCTGTTGGATAGTTTGAGGTGGGGGAGGTGGCCTTGTTGGGTCCGAATTTTGTTATAGATGTCGTGGAGAAAGTGAGGATGATTAGGGAGAGATTAAAAACTTCCCAAAATTGACAAATTCCTATGACGATGTGAGGAGAAGGGATCTTGAGTTCAAAGTTGGTGATTGGGTCTATTTCAAGGTCTCAACCATGAAGTGTGTGTCCAGTTTGGCAAAAAGGGTAAGTTGAGCCCTAGATTTGTGGGTCCTTATAGAGTGTTGAGAAGGATTGGTAAGGTGGCTTATGAGTTGAATTTTCCTAATGACATGCATATGGTACATTCGGTCTTCCACATGTCTATGTTAAGAAAGTGTGAGGGTGACCCTAGTGTTATTATGCCTCTAGATATTTTGGGTGTTGCTGAAGATAATTTGACTTATGAAGAGATCCCAGTAGAAATCTTGGATAGAAAAGTGACGAAGTTGAGGAACAAGGATATAGCTTATGTTAAGGTCCTTTGCAGGTATCAACAAGTCGAAAGTACCACATAGGAATCTGAGGTAGACATGCAAAGGCGATATCCATATCTCTTCTGCTCTACTCAAGCATAAGGTACTAAATTAAGTCTCTCTAAACGATTTCAAGTATTAACTTTCAGCCCTCATGGTACTTGCATGAATTCATGTTTATGCTGGCAAGATTATGGTGATTTTTAATGTTCATCTTGAGACTTTTTGAAAATAATAATTAAGTGCATTTGTTTCATCCATGTTGGGCTAAAATCTTCATGATTACTTTCCTTTTGTACGCTTTTTTGATATTCGGGGATGAATGTTCCCAAGGGGAAGATATTGTGATGCCTTTTAACTCCATGCTCTTATGTATCCATGTTTCAAGCCTCATTTGTATAGGTGGGGAGTGTATTAGGCTCGTGGGGAAATTTCTCGTACTTAGACGAGTTCAAGACTTCATTATGAATTGAGTTTTGGGTGTTAGTTTGTGCCAAGGTCAACTTTAAATGAGGATAACTTTTATCACATAAAGAACTGGACGACCCATGAGATGTAAAATGAAATCCCTTTGAGTTAGCTTTCCAAAGCACTTCGTTTCACCTCCTTCCGAGCTCGGATGAAGGAGTTATGACCATTTTCGTGAGACCCTCCTACGCAGTGATGTCACACGAGCACTTAGACGGACAATAAGGCTTTGGACGAGCCATGTGGATTGTCTTGTGCTAGAAAAGACCATTTTTGGTCTAACGGTTGGGACATGGCAAGTGGCACGAGCCATGTGGCTTACCATTGACCGTGTGGCTAGCCGTGGGGGTGTGTAAGTGAGGCAAAGTGTGCGTGAGTAGGAGTTTTTTGACCAAGTGTAGTGCCATGGCCATCTTCATGGACCATTACAAGATTCATGAGTCATGTGGCCCGGCATGGATCCTCTTGCCCACATTTTTCCCACCAAGTGTAACTCCACAGGCTACTACACGGACTGTGTAGCAACACACGGCCCGTAGAGCCTCTCGTTAAAGTGACGATGACGTTAAATTTTCCCAAGTGTCCTAATTTCCAAATGTTTGACTAAGTATCATCTCACGGGCACTCCACATAACCCTTGGAGTGCCACATGACCCGTGTAACCTCAACTGAGGTGACACTTTGTCAAATTCTCTCTCTGTCTTATTAATGGCGTTTTCATAAATTTTATTTATTCTAATGATCTTTTTGGACTTCTAATACTATCTCAACCTCCCCAAAAGACATAAACCCTGTCTCAAAGGATCAATTCATCACTCCCAACATGAATATACTCCAAACTCTCTCAAAAGCCTCTACAAAAACCCCAATACAAATTCAACGAAACTCAAGAACAAGTTTCACATTCTAAGACCCCATTTCAAGCTTCAATTCTTTCTCAACTCAATTTCAAGAAACTCAAGGTCTAAGGTATGTGGGTTTCAACCATTGGGTCCTTTCACCCATGGTGCCCAACTATCCTTTTTACATAAATTGTATGTTTCAAAGTATATTTTCTCATGGGTCTTACTTAATATGAATTTGACTATGAACTACGTTGGGATTTCATAAAAGTGTAATTGTTTAAGCATGATTAGAGGTATCTATGATCTATTTTGTGATTAGATAAAGGGTTTTGATATATATTGCATGAGAGTATTGCCATGTGTTGGTGGGTTGATTTACTTTAAGTTTTCATGCATGATTTCACTCTTGAATTGCATGGTTTATTACTAGCATTATAGACCCGCCAAATGTTTGAAAAGATGTCCGGTTTGGATTCTTGAGCTATTGATGATCAATTACATGACCGATGACTTAAATGACTTTATGATGATGAAAGGAACATATATATGTGTTGATTTCATTAAAAGTATCTACAGTGTTGTAAGTTGACCACACCCTGTTTAAGGGGTGCTATAGCTCAATCACCATGGATGGTAGGGTGTCACAACCATCAACCAATTTAAGGGGTTAATAATTCAAACACCATGGATGGTAGGGTGGGACAACCATCAATGAATTTTAGGGGTTGATACTTCAAACATCATGGATGGTAGGGTGTGACAACCATCAACCAATTGGAGGGTTGATACCTCAATCACCATGGATGGTAGGGTGTGACAAACATCACCTAATTGAGGGGTTGATACCTCTGTCACCTCTCCAAGGGGGTGGTAGGCCTTGGACTGCATAATGATGATCTCTCACTACACATGTAATATATTCTATATAAGCATATTTTACTTCAAGCATCATCCATGCACGCCATGTTATTAATATATTATCTCTTGTTTACAGTTATGCATTTTGATTATATTGCCTATCTCTTATTGCATTGTATCCTGCATACGTAGTAAATTCAAACATTCTAATGCATACTCTATGCGTACATAATGTTACCATGTAGGAGCCAGAGCTCCTCACGGTCATCCTGTTCGTGGCTAGTTTTGACATCTTGAAGATAGCTTGTTTTAAGTCCTCATGTTCAGGGACATTAGCCTTTCTCTCTTTTGCGTATGTTATTTCCTTATGATGAGCACTTTTTACTAAAAGGGTATGCCCAGAAAGATTGTCTTGGCCCCCGCCCAATGTATGTTAGAGTTGTTGTTGGACGAGTGATGTAATTATTTTGAGCTTTGACTCTTTATAATTTATGCTACTAAACACTTCTCTTAGTCTTTATCTTTTATTGTATTCTCTTAATGTTGTTTACTTTCCTTCCGTAACCAAGGATGTGTGAATGATATGCTAAGAGGCTTGTTTAGGGACCCTTCGGGTTCCTATTCACCGTGTCACATCTAGGCCCTAGGCTTAGGTCATGACAGATCATAAGGGAGTTGTATTATAATAATCAAAAGTTAGAAAGTTGGGACAAAGAAGACAAGTTTCAGAAGTGAACTAGTGTGGGGATTCATGAGCCAGTTAATGGCTTATAAAGCATTTTACTGATCATAGATGGGGTTCTTATGTATGGAACTTGTACTTAAAAGATTTCTAAAATAAAATGGGTGATTTTACAAATGGCTTGTACAAATTGTCGTTTGATATATTACTTTATAGATCGAGCCTGCAGATGAGATCCTGAGAGTTAAAAATAAAACTTGACAAGACGAGGCCTAATAATGAGTCATATAAATGTTTATGGGTCGTGGATTTGTATAGTCAAAAGTGAAAGCATCATACAAAGCTCTACTCAGTTGAAGGAAAAGGATGAAAAGGATGAAGCTTTAGAAGATCAAAGGAGGCCCAAAACAATATCTCAAAATAAGGAGTTTCATGATAAGCTCAATGGGCTTCAATTGCGAATCCAAAGGTGTTTTGTTGGGGAAGAAGAGCTAAAGCCCAATAAGGATGAATTCTCCAAATGGTACAATTATTTTGTGGCCCAAATTCAAGTCAAAGATTAAGAATTTTAGGCTTACATTTTGTGCAAATAAGGCCAAGAAGAGCCCAAGAATCAGCCACAATAAAGGTTGCTTTCTGCCAAAGTTTGTAGAGAAGACTAGTGAAACTTTCAAAATTTATCAAGATTCTTTTCCTAGTTGGGTTTGAACTTATTTCCTTATTTATATATAAGTTATTAATATTTTCCTTGTTCTACTTAAGGTACCCTAGTAACATTTAATGCTTTTCTAGAACTACTAGGTCTATTCCTAGTTAAGGTAACTTTATTTCCTTTCAAAAGTAGGATTTACCTAGTAATTTTCTTTCTAGGTTTTGGATACTCCTTGGGCCTAACCTAAGGAGTCTTGGACGTCCAAGGAACCTATAAGATATATGGGAGTCTTTTTTTTCTTTCATTAAAGACAATTAGATTGATATTAATAATTTTTTAGAGAGTTCTATTGAACCTTTGTGACTTGTTCTTTAAGAATTTATCTTAAAAACCTTTACTAGTTTATAGTTTGAGGTGTAAAGTACTTTCTTCTTGTAATATCTTTGATTTCTTTTAGGTATTCTTTAGAAGGTGATTAGTTTACATACTAATTATTGTCTTTAGTTACTCGTAAAGCGATCAAAATCTAAATCTAACGTTTTGATTTATTTTCTCAAGTAAAAGCATTAAATTTCTTTTATAAATCTTTACATTGTTACTTGGTCTTGTCAATGTCTTAGAATATCAATTTCTTGGAAATTCTTGGATCTTTCCTTTGAATTTCCCATGTCTTTAGTTAGTTTTTATCATTCTTTTCTTTGTTGTTACTTCTGCATTCTAGGATTCTCTGCATCTTTTTATTGTTTCTGACCTCGATCCTATCAAGAGGTATCAGAACAGTTCTATCAAGATTCTATTCTTCGTAAGTCTTGGGATTTCTTAAATATAAAGATCAAAAACAAAAGTAATAAAAAAAAAAGAACATAACTTTCTTCCCAAGAAACCCATTTACTTACCTTCAAAATTATGCATTAGTGTTTCCAAATCAAAATGAATTAAGAAGAGGGGATTCTAAATTATTGAGGACACGGGAAATTTTTTCTTGTTCTTTTATAATTCTAAGTAAGTTTCTTTTTATTCGTATTTTGTTTCAACTAAATCCTACTTATTCTAGGACTAGTTCTTTACTTTCTTTTGTTCCCCAAAAATTTATACTTTATTACTAAGAACTTGATACTTCTTTGGGTTTAACTATAAATCTACAAAACACTCTTGTTCAAAGGTTATTTGAGAGGGAAAAGGCAAGTGTGAATGAGGTTAAAAGAGGGTAAAAGTCATATTAAGTGTGTGACCGATACTTTTCTTTAAGATGTCTAATTCAGGTGGTAATGAAGAAAGGGCTCATTTAGAAGTTGAGATCAAAAGAAGGAATGACTTCACCCTTAAAGCTATGCACGGATAATTCGACAGATGGAACCTTCAATTTTAAAAGATGAGAAACATGATTACCGAGCAGAATGAGACCATAGTTGTAATTAGGAGGGAGAATAATGTTGTACCACCCAATAATGTTAGACCCCAAGTTAGAAAAAATGTACCCTATTCCCTTTTGTAAATCTTGAATATGATAATGATGATTTTGATGGTGAACTTAATCTAGAAAGAAGAGATAGGAGGGGACAAAGAGGTAGAGTACAAGATGATAATTATAAGCAGTATAAAAATTAAGATTCCATCTTTCAAGGGGACAAGGGACCCACACTTGTACCTTGATTGGGAGAGACGAGTTGAAGTTATCTTTGATTGTCATAACTACTCTAAAGGTAAGAAAGTTAAACTTGTTATTGTTGAGTTTTCTGATTATATTGCTTCTTGGTGTATAAAGCTTGTTAGGGGTAGAGTCCAAGATGATATGCCACTAATTGCTACCTAGGAAGAGATAAAGGGGGCGATGAGGAAGAGGTTTATTTTCAAAGAGAGTTGCAGTCTCATTTTCAAAACTTGAAGCAAGGTTCCATGTTGATGGATGAGTACTTCAAAAGATGGATATGGCTATGATCCAAGCTAATTGCATGAAGGAAGAAGAAGCTACAATGGCTAGTTTTTTAAATGGCTTAAATTCTAAAATTGCTAAGGTAGTAGAGATACAGTAGTATGTAACTTTAGATGAGTTAGTTGATTGTCTGATAAAGTAGAAAAACAAATCAAGAAAATGCAGTAACCTAACTCATGGAGAAATTAGCCTTACTCTATCTTTAAGAAGCCATGATCAAATAAAGAGGGAAAAACTCCTTCTAAACCTCAAGAAGATAGAGGTAAAGGTAAAGTTGATGAGGGAGGTAAAACCTTCCATCCTGGATCTTCTAAACCTTCTAGTTCTATTCAATGTTATGAACGTCATGGGAGGGGTCGTATGATGCATGAATGTCCAAGTAGAAAAAAAACCATACTTTGTGAGAATGGAGAATATAAGAGTGAAAAAAGTGAGGGGGAAGAAGAAGAGGGAGGAGGTGTCAGTGAGGAAGATGATTTAGAACTTCCCGATGATGGTATAATTAGGGTGGTTAGGAAAATTATAACTATTAATATGGGTAGTAGTAATGAAGGACAGAGGCAGAATTTGTTCCATACTAGATGTGGAATAAATGGGAGGACTTATTCTATGATTATTGATGGGGGAAGTTGTGCAAATGTGGTGAGTTCATATTTGGTAGATAAGCTAGGAATTTCCTGCATGAAACACTTTACCCCATATAGACTCCACTGGTTGAATGATAGTGGAGAGGTAAAAGTAAACAAACAATGCATGATTTCATTAAATGTTGTTAGGTATGAAGATGAAATTCTCTGTGATGTAGTTCCAATACAAGCATGTCATGTTTTACTTGGCCGACCTTGGCAATATGATAGAGATACTAATCATCACGGGAGAAAAAATAGGTATAGTCTTCTTCATAATGGTAAAATATTTACATTTGCACTATTATCTCTTTCACAAGTGTTTGAAGATCAGAAACGATTGAGAGAAACAATAGGAAAGAAAAGGGGAGAGATAAAAGGTGATCTTGAGGGAAAAAAAAGGCCAAGTGATAGAAAAAAATATAGATGGCCGAGAAAAAGAGAGAGGGCAGCAAACTAAGTAAAGAGGTAAAAGAAGGTTTGAGTGAAAAAATAAAAAGTTTTGGTAAGAGGAAAGAGGCTAAAGAAAAGAAAAAGAGAGTCATTATTTAAAAGCCAAAGAGTGTTTGAATACTAGAAAAGAGGGGCTACCCATAGTACTACTTACTAACAAAGAAGTGTTGATTAACTTTGAAGAACTAAGTCTTTCTTTCCTAAATAGTGTTTCTTCTCTTTTGCAGAGTTTTGAAGATGTTTTTCCTAATAATACTCCAAAGGGGTTGCCATCTTTGAGAGGGATCGAGCACCAAATGGATTTGGTGCTTGGGTCTAAACTACCTAATAGGCTAGCCTATAGGAGTAGTCTTGAAGAGACTAAGGAATTACAAAGTGAAGTTGAAGAATTGCTTAAAAAGGGTTTTGTTCGAGAAAGCATGAGCCCGTGTTCTATTCCTATCCTATTGGTACCCAAAAAGTATGGAATATTGAGGATGTGTGTGGATTTAGAGCCATCAACAACATAATAGTAAAGTATTGCCATCCTATCTTTTATCTTAATGATATGCTAGCTCAACTATATAAATCCAAAATCTTTTCTAAAATTGATCTTAAAAGTGGTTACCATCAGATTTGTATGAACTTTGGAGATGAATGGAAAACTACTTTTAAGACAAATATGGTCTTTATGAATGGTTAGTTATACCTTTTGGCTTAACAATTGTACACAACATATTTATGAGATTAATGAATCATGTTTTTAATGATTTTCATTAAAAAATATGTTGTGGTGTATTTTGATGACATCTTGATCTTTTTTCAATATCTAAATGTACACTTACAGCATCTAAAACAAGTTTTCAAAGACCGTGGAAATCAACGCTTATTTGCTGCTAATCTCAAAAAGTATACTTCTTGTGTCGATCGTGTCATTTTTTTAGGTTTTGTGATCAATTCTAAAGTAGTTGAGGTAGATGGTGATAAAATCAAAGCAATTCAAGAATGGCCTAGACCTAATAATATAACTAAACTTAGTAGTTTTCATGGACTTTCTAGTTTGTATAAGAGGTTTGTGAGGGACTTTAGCACCATTGCTTCTTCTTTAACTGAAGTTATTAAGAAGAATAAGATTTTTTTTCATGGGGAAAGGAACAAGATGATGCATTTAACTTGCAGAAGAAAAATTGTGTTCTGCTTCTCTTTCGCAACTACCTAATTTTTCTATGTCTTTTGAAGTCGAGTGTGATGCCTCTAGTAAGGGCATAGGTGTTGTTTTGATGCAAGACTCAAAGCCAATTGCCTACTTTAGTGAAAAGCTAAATGGAGCAACATTGAACTACACAACTTAAGATAAGGAGTTATATGCCTTGGTAAGGGTGTTAGTTACATGGAAACAATACTTATGGCCTCGAGAATTCACGGTCAAGACTGATCATGAATAATTGAAGTACTTAAAGAGTCGAGGTAAACTTAGTCGTAGGCACGCTAAATGGGTGGAGTTTATTAAAACTTTTCCTTGTGTAATTGCCTACAAAGAAGGAAAGGAGAAAGTGGTTGCTAATGCACTCTCAAGAAGGTATGTTTTTATATCTACTCTTACTTCAAAGTTTTTGGGTTTTTGACCAAATCAAGTTACTCTATACTAATGATTTTGATTTTGGTAAAACTTTTTATGAATGTAAGTTGGTTCCTTTCTACAAATTTAATCTTCAATATTTATTTCTATTTAAGGAAAATAAGTTGTGTGTACCTAACTGCTCTTTGCGTGAACTATCTTTTAGGAAAGCACATTGTGGAGGCCTAATGGGACATTTTGGAGTGCCTACAAGTTTGAAAATACTTTCTGAACAATTTTATTTCCCTAGCATGAGAAAGGATATTGAAAAACTGTGTTCTCATTGTCTTGAATATAAACAAGCTATGTCTAGAATATCGCCGCATGATGTTTATTCTCCTTTACCAGTTTCTAGTTCTCCTGGCATTGATATTTCTATGGACCTCATATTGGGGATTCCAAGGAATAAATATGGTTGGATAGTATATTTGTGGTAGTAGAAAGATTTTTTAAAATGGCTCACTTTATACCATGTAAAAAGACTAATGATGCATCTTATGTGGCTGACTTGTTTGTAGAAGAAGTGGTTAAATTGCATGGAATACCTAAAAATGTTGTTATTGATAGGGTTGCCAAGTTTTTAAGTCACTTTTGGAGAATTCTTTGGGGAAAGTTAGGGACTAAATTTCTATTTTTCACATCATGTCACCCACAAGCTGATGGGCAAACAAAAGTGGTTAATAGAACTTTAGGGAGTATGTTGACGGTTGTTTTGAAAGGAAAGTTGACTTCTAGGGAAGATTACTTTCCTATTGTGGAATTTGTTTATAATAGGACATTTCATTTTTCTATTGGTAAGACTCCTTTTGAATTTGTATGTGGATTCAACCCCCTTATCCCTCTTGATTTACTATCTTTACCTACTAATGATTTTTCTAATCTTGATAGTAGAAAGAAGGCTAACATGATGAAGAAGATTCATGAACAAACAAGACTTGCAATTAAAGATAAAAATAAGGAAGTTGCATTGTGAATGAATAAAGGAAGAAAATATGTTGTTTTAAACCTGGGGAATTAGTTTGGGTGCATATAAGAAAGGAAAATCTTCCTTCCAAAAGAAATACCAAGCTTGATCCTTGAAAGGATTGGAGACATTGTTTATAAACTTGAACTTCCTGGTAAGTTCCAAGTTAGTGCTACTTTTAATGTTTCTAATCTTTCCCATTTTGATGCAGATTTAAATTCAAAGATGAATTCTCTTGAAGGAGAGAGGATGGATAGAGTCATATAAAGCTCTACTCCATTGAAGGACAAGGATGAAAATGATGAAGATTTAGAAGATCAATGGAGGCTCATGGCAAGTCTCAAATCAAGGAGTTTAATGATAGGCTCAATGGGCTTCAATTGCAGATCCAGAGGTGTCTTTTTGAGGAAGAAGAGATAAAGTCCAAGAAAAATGACTTGTCCAAATGGTACGAAGAATTTTAGGGTTAAAGTTTGTGCACATAAGGCCAAGAAGAGTCCAAGAATCAACCACAACAAAGTTTGATTTCTGCCCAAGTTTGCAAAGAAGACCAGTCAAACTTATCAAATTTTTCAAGATTCTTTTCCTAGTTGGGTTTTACCTTATTTTCTTATTTATATATGTGTTACTAATATTTTCCTTGTTCTATTTAAGGTATCCTAGTACCATTTAATGCTTTCCTAGAACTACTAGGTCTATTCCTAGT
>JAABOM020068854.1:0-38252 GCA_011800125.2 Solanum clarkiae | reverse complement strand
TTTATATTACTTTACCTTTACTGTATAGTCTGTGCACAGCATGTAATACAAATGACCAGCTGATCAGTGGTAAAACTTTGATCCCGTGATCGTCCCTGGCTAGGTTCTTACTTAACCCCTCAGGCTACCACCCGTGATAGGATTGTCCCTGGCTAGGTGATTCTTCCACCTCTTGGGCTACCACCCATCAATAAACAATATACTTTAACGTTCAATTACCTTTGAAATGGTTCTTTTGGTGGTCACAATATTGGATCTATAGCGCTGTATATGTAGCATGTAACATGTAGATAATCATACAAGACAATATGACAATGAAAAGAGTATATTACACAAATAATAAAATGCGTATGAAATGGAACAACTCGTGAACTTTATTTAGTTACAAGAACCCATGTAACTTGGTATCCAAGCATGTATGCAGATTTGAGGGTTACTATGTATGGAAGCATATAAACATGTCAAAGAGTGGAGACACTATTAATAGTTGTGTCAGAGTTAGTAAGCACCTTTATGTACCAAGGAAGGATCTATGTTTCATGTCAAACAATATGAAGACAAGTAGCCTTACATACCTCGTTGTATGACTTTGTTACTACCTTGGGATAACCTTCCCTTCTTCCAAATATTTATCTACAATATAGTAGGCGATAAAACTAGCATTAGCAGCCAATAGGTACACCTTGGCAGCCTAATTATATAAAAAAATACACGGGCAGCAAGCGGGTATTTATAAACCCGAGCGTATTCTTTCAACCTTTCCGCCCCTAATCATATTTTCTAACATACATTCACATGTACACATTATGTGCAGAATGTTTTAGTGCGACAATAGTCTTACAATAGCCCACAAAGCACAACACATAACAATTCTACACAACCTACAAATGGACAGCATAACGTTACGTCCCTTTTGCCCCATTTCGACGTCTCTAAACTTTTTCCAACTCTAACCAAACTGTTCCAACAAAATTTATACAGACAAATAGTCCTATAACAATCTTAGAATAGAACCCAAGAAGTCATGAAGGACGTGAGTCAATAGCCTTCTATCCAACAGCCCACAAGTTCCAATTAACATTACACTTAAGATAGCACAACAAAACTCATTTTGTTAAATGAAACCAAAAATCAGGACAACAACCTTAGGGTAATATCTATAACTCAAACCATGTTAAGAACATCAACTTCATTTCATAATACAGTCTACAAACTATAGAGAAGTCACTAAAACAAAAGGCAAGTGTGCAGCAACTTTCTAAACACATGCTGTCTAAATTTTCCAGCACAACATAATAGCATATACTTCTTGTTTTTTTATAAAAAAACTATACTAAATACATATGTAGACTTGCTTACCACTACCTTCAAGGTGTAGTTCTTCTCCAAGAACCCTAGAAGTTCCCTTCTGACTGCTTTGTTAGGTTAAGAAAGTGTAGAGAGAAAGTTGTGAAAGCTGAAATTTTCCAAGTCTAAGAGTGAAATGAAATTTTCTACTTGTAACCCCTTTTTAAAGGACCAATTTGGCCGACTTTATTTTGCCATTTTGACCATCTAATACCACATATAATTAAGCTGGTTATGCAGCATCTTGGCTCTTACACTTGGGCCTAAATGGGTCTCAAAGTTGATGGGCTTTGGCTTCGCATTTTCCATACTTTTCTTCACTTGGTTTAGGCCCAAATGGTTAGGAGTGTTGTGATGTACTTGGGATATTTTTATATTCTTCTTGGGCTGAAAATAAAATTCATTTATGATGGTAAAATACGGGCTAAAGTTATGCTCTCAACACAGACTTTATTCATAATCAGACTTGGACAAATTCGACGTCGGGCCTCGTCTCCGTTTAGCTCGCAAATTTAAGCTAAGTAAGTAGGTGACTCACCTGCTATCTTCTTAAGTCCTACAAGAACCTCAATTCTCTTACTTCATCTAAGGCCCTGATCTCCATAATTTGATAGAAAACACGTATACACTCGACCATTTTAAGCGTTAGACATACATATAGCCCTTTAATTGAAAATTCAAGAACTTTTAAAAATGGGCGCTAATTTGACAAAACTATATCATGTTTCATTTGCATAGTACTAGTATTGTAAGATGTGGGGTGTTACATATACTTGTTTCCAAGACAGAAAGGGAGTACAATAAAGCTAATAGGAAGAAGGTGGAGAAGAACTATATGGCTAAGAAGCTACTTGTTTGTGGGATAGGTACTGATAAATGTAATCGTATTTCTATTTGTGAATCAGTAAAAGAGATCTGAGACTATTTAAGAATTGCTCATGAAGGTATTACTAAAGTGAAAGGAGTCAAAAGTGGACATATTGACCATTCAATATGAAAATTTCACTATTAAGGGAGAGAGAGTCTATTCATGAGTTACAACCAGGTTCACCTCTATCACATATGAACTAAGGTGTTTGGGGGAACCTATTCACCTAAATAAGTAAGTGAGGAAAGTATCAAAAGTACTTCTTAGGAAAGCAAGGTGGATGCTATCCCTGAAGCAAAGGACCTGAAAACCCTCACTATGGATGAGTTGATTGGCAATCTTCAAACTTATGAGTTCAATAAGCGACAAAACTTTTCTAAGAAGGACATGAAGAAAAACAAGTCTCTAGCTCTCAAGGTTGCTCCTAGTGATGACAGTGAAGAAGATGAAGACGTGGCCTACTTGGCCAGAAGGTTAAAAAAGATAGAAAGAAATCATGGAAAGTTCATGAAGAAAGGAAACTCAAGAAAGTTAGCGAATGTAATTGATCTATGTAACAAATGTGGGAAACAAGGGCATTTTTTAAAGATTATTGTCACGGCCTGAGCCTAGGACCTAGGTATGACACGACAAATGGAAAACTCAAAGGTAATTAAAACAATTCCGTTAGCATATTTTATGTACACCCCTGGTTGCGAAATATAAAACAAGCATCAACAAATAAGTCTAAGTGGATTGGGACTTTGGACTCGCGCTATGGGATAGATAGGGGAATGGGATTTATATGATCACGTAGAAAGCAAGACTAAAGAGACGGTAACTATGAATCAAGACATAGGGAAGTAAAAGGAATTAGGAAGATCAACTCTATTCCATCAACATCAACAACATCAAATAGCATCATATAAGGGATAAGGACTAAAGGATAAGTCTCCATAAAAGCTCAATATCTCATATAGGTCCATAACATAAGTATCCAACAATACTTCTAAAGCATGAGTAGAATAGGGGCCAAGACATGTCTCGGGCTCAGCCTCAATATAGAAAGTAAAGTGATAGTGTCTCATCATAAGCAAGAAAGAAATTGGATACTGTTCCCAGAATAGAGAACTCACCACTCAATGATCTTCATGAACGAAGCTAGCTGCATAGAGGAGGATGAATAAGAGATATGGTCCATATATAGTTAGATCATATAGGCAAACAGTATGTTCTAGTACTTTGACTAATATGTGGGATGCAATGAAACAAAAGATAATAAGCTTCATAAACAAGATATGCATAATCATATACAATAGAATATACTCAATATGCCATGCATGAGAATGTTTTAATGAAAATTGATGTCATCCAAGTTACACCTTCTTTTTTTGAAGGCTAAAGCGGTCATTCTCAAGATCTCTAACCTAATCGAGGCTAGGGTTGATCCCATAGGGAATATAGTAGACTTAGGAGAATTTAAAGCAAGTTGGGTGGATTAACCTACTTATCTCCCCAAAGTTTTTTTTTTTTTGTAAAAACTATGAATGGTAATCCTAGATGAAGACAAGTGTGAGATCAAAATGAAGAGTAATTAGGGCATTGTGTTCCCCATGATTCCCTAACTTGGTATTACAAGATAATCGAAGTTTTTTCTAGTATATAGCATACAGAACAACAAGTTAAGTTTACCAAACCCTTTGATCCTGGAAAGAGACAAATTTCACTATGTGATTTGATCCATCCCCACAGTGTGACAATACTAACCCTTACCTATTGTCCCGGTACAATCTCCCCTTGCTCCAGTTTGGCTGATTAGATGAGAAACATCAATCGAATCCTATTAATTAATCTCTTTTCCTATTCATTACTCCCTTGATCTAGTCATTAATACTAGGCGAGTTCTAATGTTGGCCACTATTAAAAAGCATTCTAACTGAAGAGAATTAATTAATATATGCATGCACATTTTCCAAGAATTACGAATTATCTGATTTTACCTTGTTAGTTTTTCATGGTTGCCACAACTCTAGTTGCAGATTTAGCTACTCATTATTAGTGTAGAGGCAAGAATCATAAACTTGAATAACATAATTAAGCACTTACACAATAGAATTAAGAACAATAAATTCAATCTCTTCATCAAGAATCATAAGATTGAATTAAAGACACAAAATATTGTTTCACAAATTTTCTATCAAATGTTGTACTATTCTCTACTATTTTGTAATGTTATCTTTGAAAAATAATCCGAAAAGCCTATTTATAGTATTTAAAATACAAAATAAAATAAAATAGGAAAACTGGGTCGGTAGGCTGTACGGGCTGTATAAAGTTTTACGGCCTGTAGTTGGGGCTTTGTGGAATTCTTTAGCATTTCTGAGGACAACTTTACGAGACCCATATATGAGCCGTGTAAAGGCTTATGGCCCATAAAGGGTTTCTTCTGATGACTTTTCAGGAACTCCCCACTTTCTGATCCTCAGGGCACTATACCAAGTCTACGGCTCCTGGAAACATCTACCGTCTCATCTGTATATTCGTAGATCAACTTTAGAAAATCATCCTTCACTAGATTTTTATACGAAACCAACTCTATGACCTGTGGAGTTCTCTACGCCCCGTAAAGGGTCTCGTATATCAACAATTTCTACAACTTTTGCATATTTAGACTAAAAATCATGCCAACCCTATAATCCTACAAAATAAACATAAAAACACATCAAATCTACTAACATGAGAAAACACAAAATTCTGAGTTTTAAGCATAAAAAATGTTGTATTTTGACAACATATCAAAAACTTGTATCAAAGATAGAACATAACTTCTTTGCATCATACTTATGTGGATGAAGACCATAACCAACATATAAGACCAAGTGAGCTACTACTTGAAATTCAATGAACTTCTTCCACTGGTAAAGGCCAATGAACTCCTTTCATTAGGAGAGGGGGAATCTACTTGCCAAGGTAGAACTCCATAAACTTCATAATTGCATCTTTTATGAAACATATGGCTCATGTGGATCCACTAACCTACCTTACCCTACAAGGGCTCCTATGGTGGTACATAGTTAAGGAGATAAAGGGTAGCTTTTAGGGTTCCCTTACTGAACCCCACCACAATGCCCCATTCAGTGCTAAGTCATTCCCATGGAATATATTTCAAAACATGTACATAATTGTAATCATTCATAAACTTAAAGGCATAGCTTCATCATCAACTTATATAAAGAGTGGCTCATCTTAAGTTAGATCCAATATGTAGGACTTGTCCTTATCATAAGGGATCTATTTTTTTATGAGAATTGTATTTTTACCATCTTTAACTTTAACTTTCATAAGAAGGATTCAAAATATCATTACTTAAACTTTCATATCTTATAATTGGATCGTCATCTTTGGAGATCATGCTCCCTTAGAAACATAGATATAATAATTGGGTGGGTTTAATGCATGTAAAATTTAAATCATGTGACTTAAAAGGACTATGCATCAATATAATGAAAGTCATCAACTTGAATCATTCTTAGACAATACACCTCAGTCATACATACCATCGTTCAAAGTTAGACATAGAATCACGAATTTATCTCATAAAATTACCAATTTATAATAACTCATGGTATCATAACTTTGATAATCATAAAATAACTTCATAATAAGAAAATCCTTGAAATCAACTTATGCAATTTCATGTAATAGATGAGGAAGCTTGACATAACTCACGCTTAATAAGATAATTAGAAAGAACCTATAAGAAATTAACATTGAAACTTGAAGGATTTTGTTTTGTGACTCCATAGATGGAAAAACCCATGAATGAAGAAACCCACATACTTTTTAAACCTTGAAACTTGAAGAAGAAGACTTGAAGAACCTTAACAATCTTTTGGGAACCTTGTCTTTAATGGAGGAAGCTTGATCCCCAAGAAATTAGAACTTGATAGAGGATCTTAGAGAGAATTTTGAGAGTGTTTAGAGAGAGATTTAGGTTAAATAATAGGAGAATTTTTGAGTACTTATGTATATAAAGGTATTGTGTTAAGTCCCAAATGTCCTCACTTAATTCCTGAGAAATTCAAAATAATTTACATAGTGCGAGACCATAGGTGCATCACAACCCTGGTCCCCTTCGTAAAATCCAATTTTGTCCCTTGTTTTGGCCTAGAAATGGGTTTAGGCCACTTTTGTACCATTGGGGAACAAGTGGATGACGCGAACTTGTTGCACACTTTTCTGGTTTGTGCAATTTCATGTGAAAACTTATTTTTCAATATGGATGACATACAAATCGAAGGTGACCCTTTTCCTATACATTTTCCTCCTGTAAAAAGAATATGAAGTCGAATTTGTGAAATGACATACGGATTTTAAGATATTTATGAAAAACTTTGTAAGGTTTTTCCTAGTCGCGTTGGGGGGGGGTGTTACAGTTATACTATGCACAAAATGGAATACAAAGACTACACTAAGTCTTGAGGTGGCAAATTTATAAAGAGGGACTAGGTCCCTGACAAGTTCAAAAGAAGAGCGACAACAAATCTAGTAGTCAAGAAGGCTCTTGTTATTTGCAACAATTCCTCAAGTGAATTAGAGGAATCTGAACATACTAAAGATGTATCTATGCTAACTATCAAATATGTAAAAGGCGTGTTTGATTCAATGTTTTCAATTATGGCAAAGTCAAATGATGAAGCGGTAACTCTTGATGACTTTAAACAAAACTTAAATGCTTTTTCTTCTAAAAAATTATGAGGCCTAGCTGCAGTTTTGATTGATTCTCTAAATGAGTTAACTAATTAAAGGTAAATTCTAAGCAACACTATTGTAATGACCAAATCCGCTAGTGATATTGTCTGTTTGGACCTAGTCCCACATGGCTTTAAAACAAGTCACTAGTAGGTAAGGTCTGTATACTTATGTACCCAGCATCTCTCCTGTGTTTTGCTAATGTGGGACTTTTTATCTTAAGATGGATTGTTAAATACTCTGCCTCTATGGTCTCAGCGTCCTCACTGAGGTTTATCTGACCATATGAGATTCACCTACACTTAACACTGAGGTTTGCTCCACCTCACCAAAATTTGCCTGAACTCAGTTAAATTCTGACACACTCGATAAGGCTGACACAGGAGTGACTCTGATACCATCTGTAAGGACCCTGCCTACTAGTGATATTATCCACTTTAGGTCTAGGCTTGCACGACTTTAAAACGCGTCACTAATAGGTAAAATATGTTTACTATATACCCAACATATTTCTAGTATTTTGCTGATGTAGGACTTAGCATATAAAGATGGATTGTCAAAAGTCTTGATATCTTACTCAAGATGAAAAGCTTTTTGTAGTTGCTTAAACGTCTAAAATGGAAGGAAAATGACACTTCTATAATCTGAAAATCTAGAAATGTCAAAGAAATTAAAGAATGCAGTTACTTATGTTTCTAAGGGAAAAGGTAAAGCTAGTGGATTGCAACTTGAATTTGATAATAAGACAAAATCTGCCGAATTGGAGTCAAATATGACTCTAGAAAGAAATGGTCAGTTAGAGAGGGGCCTAGTCCGTGTTAGAGAAGACAAGCAACACAACAACACACCCAGTGGAATCCCATAAATGGGGTCTGGGAGGGTAGAATGTACACAAACCGTACCACTACCTCATAGAGGTAGAAAGGTTATTTCCTAGAGACCCTCCTCATAAAAACCCACAAGCAGAATAAACTAGATATGGAAAATAGGAAAGGAAGAGAAAAAAGAAATAGAAAGAACGACTAATAATGAAAAGCACATGATAGTATGTAAATATGAGACAATTAATATATATATAAGACAAATAATGACAACACCGGATAAAATACGTGACAAATCTCACTACCCTGCTATACCCTACAACTAAAGATCAACCTAATGCTATTAACCTATTAGCCTGCTACTCTAATTCACGACCTCGTCTCTTTCCTATCTAAGGTCATATCCACGGTGAGACTAAGTTTCACAATATCTTGTTTGATTACCTCTCCCCAATACTTATTCGGTCTACCTCTACTGCTCGGTATAACTCCTAAATCTAACTTCTCACACCACCTAATAGGAGCATCGACACTCTTTCTTTACACATGTCCAAACCATCGCAGTGTCGCTTCCCTCATCGTATCAGCCATAGGGGCCACCTCGAGCTTCTCCCTAATGATCTCATTCCTAATCTATCGCTCCTGGTATGCCCACACATCCATCTCAACATCCTCATCTCCATGACTTGTATCTCCTGAACATGTGATTTTTTGATTGGCCAACACTCCACTCCATACAACAAAGACGGGCTAACCATCATCCTATAAAACTTATCTTTAAGTTTAGGTGGTATCTTCTTATTATATAATACTCTAGATGCAAGCCTCTATTTCGTCTATGCTACCCCAATACAGTGCGTGACATCATCGTTGATATCTCCACTACTCTTGGTGATGGTCCCAAGATATTTAAAGTTTTCTTTCTTGAGAATAGGTTGAGTGGCAAGTCTCACATCAATTTCTTCTTCATCCTTTGCCACACTGAATTTACACTCTAAGTATTCTATTTTTGTCCATGTTTGAGAAGAACTAAACAAATCTCTTAAGTTGACCACTTCTTCAAAAATTCTAGAAAGCCTAACTCTTTAGAGACACAATAGTGAGAAGGGTCTAGGTTGTGTGGAGATAGACCCTCCATATAATCCTAATAGTAAACATAACATATCTCTAATAATTTACATGCACTTACTGTGGTAGAAATCGGCATCTCAAAAGAGATAGTCCATCCTAAAAAAAAACTAAAGGATGTTTTTCAAAATATGTTGAACAAAAGAACAAGTTTAAAGTTAAACATGGTCTCGGACTAAAATCAAAGAAAGATTCTAATCTAAAGAAAATAGTCGTACCCTACTAGACAAGAAATGAACTTATCACCCCTTTATCTGCTTATTAGGAACTCAAACTCAAATAGGTTCCTAATCTTAACAATTGATCTATGTCCAAGTAAGTGAAGGAAGTAGCAACCACTAGTACATAGATAGTGGTTACTCAAAGCACATAAATGAGAATGTTGAAAGCTTCCTTTTACTCTAGGCATTTCAAAATGGAGATGTCTCTTTTGGAAATGGTAAAAAGGTTACATTCTTAGGATTGGAAGAATTGGATAGAACTCAATAAAGTATGTATTATGTGAACGGTATGAAATACACTTTATAGAGTGTTTCATATTTTTTGAAAAAGGAAATGAAGTCAAATTATTTTTAAATAAAAATGCAACGATTACAAATTTGACCTCTCATGAAGTGATTTTGGTTGCTAAAAGAATTAAAAACATGTATGTCAATGATTTAAGCACTATAAAAGAAGTTAGTATTACATGTCTTAGTGCCAAATTGAAAATGCATACCTATCACATAGGAGGCTTTGCCTTGTTAGTACATCCTTGCTCAACAAGCTTGTATCCAGAGACTAGATCTATGGGTTACCTAATATGCAATTTACAAAGAACAAGATTTGTAAAGCTTATGTTAAGAACAATTAGATCAGATCCTCTTTCAAACAGAAGAAGCAAGTCAACAAAGCCATACCTCTAAAATTGATTCATATGGACTAGTTGTAATCCAAAGCAAAGATAGAAAGAAGTAGATCTTGGTAATTGTAAATGATTTCTCAAGATTCAATTAGACCATGTTCTTGAGAACTAAGTATGAAACTTATGATGTTCATGGGATATTTACTAAGATAATACAAATAAAGTTGAATTATAAGATAATAGGTATCAGATCAGACCATGGGACAAAATTTGAAAATGCTAAGATGGACATCTTTTTTGCTGAAAATAGGATACATGTAATAACTCGTACATAAAAAGGTTTTGGAAAGGGAAAAGTTGTAAAAAACTTTGACTAAGCTAACATTGTGAGCCCACCAACGACTCATGGATTGAGCCACAACTCGTAGATGGGTTTCTTGGTTGAAGTCCAAGATATTGATGGAAGTTTTGCAATGCTAGAAAGCCATTGTACAAAGGACTCTATAAGTTGTACTGGGCAGACAAACCATAGATGTGATTGTGAATGGGACCCTGAAGCTTGAAAATTTTTCTGAGTCTGGAAGGCTTTTATGAGTAGGAATTACAGTTCGTAAATAAAACTATGGACTGCACTATGTTCTCATGGGTTGAATGCACAATTTCTAGTAGCTTTAAGTTGTGGGACCATACAAAGTACGAAACCCAAGTACGACTCATAATTGGAAGTATGAGTCATAACTAGGTCTCATAGAATGATAAATAGAGAATATTTTTAGGAATAAATTTCAATAGGATGATACCCCTAAGGTACAAGTTGTACATCTATGTATGGACTATAAACATGGTTCATAAATGGGTCTATCAATTTTTAAATGAAGAGGTTTTTGGCCATCTCCAATCTGGTTGACTCCTAAACTATGTCATTTCGACCTTATTAGCGGGCCTGACCACGTTAGATTCAATATAGCCTATTTCTAAACTCATCCTAACTTATTTACTCTCAAATCTCTCTCAAAATTTTCAAATTTTCTCTTTCTAGCAAGGACTCCACTAAAGCTAGGGATTCAAGATTTGGGTTAAGGAATCAAGGTTAATTCATCTAGTTTCCTAAGGTTCTTTGTATGAGGTATGTACGATTTAATTCATGGGTTGAAATTATCCATGGAGCTCAAATTCTACTATTTCAAGTTCAAGCATGGATTTCTATGAGTTTTCATTAATTATTTGATTCCAAATGCTTGGATTATGATTGTTGCATAATTATTTTACTTAATTATGTATGAATTACGATAAATGACATGAATTCTATGATTTCCAATTAAATTCAAGTGATTTCAAGTATATGATGATTAAGGCACGTTGAATGGATGCAGGTTCCTTTACTAGTAATCCAAATTGATTTCAATTGCATAAACTTTATAATAATTTCTATCCAATTGCATGATTTTAACTTCAATTGCTCATGAACTCACATATGGGCCGAATTTCCCTATGTAAAGCTATGATTTCAAGAATATGATTCTATGTATGAAAGTAAGTTATGATGATAATGATGATGATGAGGCTGACCTAAGATCCTAATATTTATGTAAATGATGATAAGATGGATAGTATACCCACACTATATGCAAAACTATGTATATGGATTATTTCTATGATATGATGTATTTTCATGAGATTGTGATACATATGTTACAAACAACAAAAGTATGATTTTGATAAAATATGAATTATGATGATGTCTATGATATTGCATGATATGTATTCTATGAGTTATGACTTAGCACCGAATGATCCTGAGTGAGGGACTATCCCTAAGGGTACTTATATAAATCTTCAAGTCTCATTACTACATGCCACCATAGGCTTATGGTTATGTGTCTATAAAACTAGCTAATGAATCAATACAGCATTATAATATAATACTCACTATGCTAGCGTTAACCCTAAAGGGTGGGGTCTTTATGTATGTTTGTGACACTCATCGTGCAAGGGTAGACCCTAAAGGGTGGGACTGAGTCTACTTTGGCAAATTAGACACCCCTTTCTCTCGGTGTAGAAGGAATATTGCGATTTCATGTAATAGTCCGCATGGTCTTAGTGTCGGTTATAGTCTTACTCCTACATATGTATGCTAGCTTATGAAAGGTTTTATGATGCTTCGGTTCATGGTTTTGAACATGCATGGAATGCCTAGATACTTAGCACATTCCACATATTAATGCATACTCTTTACCTACATGATCTAAATATGTAAGAATGAGCAATAACAAGGCTATTCATCTATTTTGTGGCTAGAATTAGACCTCATATCAAAGATTGTTGGTTTCTCATGCTTCGAGGACAAGCCTTGCTTATGCTATGTTTTTTTGTTATGTTTATACTTTATGATTCATTTTATATTCTATCTTGAGGGAGTGCTAATAGCATGTTCTACACCCTTCCAAAATTTATGATGTAGAGGCATGATTTGAACTTATAATATTGTAAATCCCCTTAAAAAGAAACTATGGCTTGTTTGTATAAGACTATGTTCTTCTTACTTACTCTCTTATGGATTTCTTATTGTACCTTATGTATGCTTATGATGTGAATAAGAGGTTTAGATGAGGCACCTTTGAGTATCACATTCGCCGTGTCACAATTTGGTCCTACATTCAGGCGGTGATCATATATCACGACCTCTCAATCCTAGAACTCCTCAACAAAATAGTGTAGTAGAGAGGAAAAATAAAATCTTAGTGGATATTGTTAAAACTATGTTGATAGACTTTGATCTTTCAAAGAATTTATAGGCAGAGGCTGTGAATACTGCATGTTATATGACTAAAAGGTGCTTGGTTGGATCTATTCTGCATAAAACTCCTTATGAGTTTCTAAATAATTGAAAGCCCAAGGTGAACTATTTGAGGGCTTTTAGGTGCAAGTGTTTTATTCTCAAGAATGGCAAAGATGGTCTTAGAAAGTTTGATGCAAGAAATGATGAAGGTGTGTTTGTTGGTTACTCATCCTTTAGCAAAGCATATAGGGTCTACAACAAGAGAACAAAGTGTATTGAAGAAAGTGCTCATATAATCTTTGATAAATCAAGTGAAATTCGATAATTGAAGGATCAAGAAGAGCTACTTCAGTTTCATAGAGATGGAATCAATGTAGAACTAGTTGTTGATCATAAAAATTAGGATAACAATGATCTTGATTTTCCTGAACATGCACGTATTCCCGATGATGGACCTAGTCTAGCTAAGAATCAAGAGCCAAGCAATATAGATCAACCAAAAAATGCTGATTATGTTAATGCAGATACAAAAGAAGAAGAATGTGATCAAGAACCAAGAAGGCCAGCATGAAAACATCAATCCTCTTACCCATTGGACAATGTCATTTCTCTTTTGGATTTTGGGATCCAAACCAGATCTAGAATAAGGAATATGGTGGCTTTTCCATCTTTTATCTCCTCTATTGAAGCCATAAATATGAAGAAAGCCTTGAAGGATATTGCTGGGTCAATTCTATGCAAGTAGAGTTGCACTAGTTTGAAAGAAGTAAGGTGTGGCATTTGTTCCCTTAACTATTTGACAGAACCATCTTAGGGACCAGGTGGATCTTAAAAACTGATCTTGATGAATATGGTATTAGAAAAAAGTCTAGATTTGTGATTTAAGGTATAATCAGGAAAAGACATTGATTATGATGAGAACTTTGTACCTGTGGCAAGGATGGAAGCAATAAGAAAACTCGTTGCATTTGCATCATTCATGGGTTTCATGCTGTATCAAATGGATGGATATCAAAATTGCTTTCCTTAATGGTTACTTGAAGGAAGAGGTTTATGTCAAACAACCTCTGGGGTTTGAAGATGTTAATCAGCCTAATCATGTGAAATGACCCCAAAAAGGTATCTGAAAATATGCCTCGAATGCGTTGGAAATCATAGTTTTCATATATCTCAAAATCCATGCGTGATATCGAACATCCTGCTTCATATTCTTTTTTAGGGAGAAAAATTGAGTGAGAAATGGGTCGAACCCCAATTTTATAGCAACCATATCGAATTTTGAAATTCTAAAAAAATGAAATTCAAGTGAAGGTTCGCGTCCCTGGTGCGACGCGGCTAGGGCGCCTCCTGGGTAAAAATTTCCCAGTTTTCTTGTTTCGGTACAAGGCCTTAGGGTCTTGGGTCTAAGCTTTCCTATGCATAAAAATAACTATACTTAGTCATTTTCAATCCCATATCATTCAATACATTCCTCAAAACTCTCTCTAACACTTAGCCAAAGATTTCATCCAAATTCAAGTGTCCCAAACTCATTCCGTATCTCAAAAAATTCATGAATGCTTCAAGATCTCATTTAAATCTAAGTAAAGCTTATTTGTGCCATTAAATACCATAGTGGGTCCCCTACAGCAAGCCAAATTCAAAGGAATTTCTGTTGGCTATGTTTTGCATAAGTACCGGTAGGAGGATCAACTTTAAAGGGGAATATCTCTTAGAACACAAAGAACTGGATGGCCCACAACTTCCCAAATTAAATCTCTTTGAATTAACTTTCCAAACACTTGGTTTCACCTTATTTAGAGTTCAGATGAAGAAATTATACCTGTTTTCATAAAACTCGTTTGTGCAGGGGTATTACAGGTTTTTGCCAAATTCTTTTCATTAATGGCATTTCGTAAATTTAGTTATTTCTATTGGTATTTTGGGGATTCCTATGCTATATTAACATTTCTTGAAGACCTAAACTCTATTCCTAAAGATCAAATCCACTCCTCCCAATTGGATTACACTCTCAAATTCTCCCAAGAGCCTCTACCAAACCCCAATAAGAATTCAAGGAAAATCAAGAACAAGTTGTGGATTTCAAGATGCCATTCCAATCTTCAAGTCTTTCTCAATTCAATTTCAAGAAATTCAAGGTCTAATATATGTGGGTTTCATTCATGGGTTTCTTTCACCCATGATGCCCAATCTTCCTTTTTATGATAATTTTATTATTTCAAGATGTATTTCTTATGGGTATCTATTATTTTGAAATATGAGCATGAAATATGTTGGGGCTTCGTCAAATATTGTTGATTATGCATAAATATCTATTTTGAACCTATACTATGAGTTAATCTTTGTCTATTGAAACTATACATGATTCAAACTATGAAATCTATGAACTATTGTGATGTTTTGATATGATTTACAAGTTACCCATGATGAAGTTTTCCATGATGTTAGTGGGATGAGTTACATGATTTTAAGATGCATTGATTTCACTATTTGATGATCTATACTCTTGTCTTTTGCATGATTTGAAATGTCCTTATATGTGCCCACCAAGTGTTTGATAAAATGTCAAGTCAAGAATTCCCAAGTTATTTATATATTTTGTAAGTCAAGTGACTTCATGATGAATATGGGCTATCAAGTATGTTATGATTATGCAAGTTTGAAGTTAAGCCCTATTTTCAAGGTTATACCTCTTGTAAGCCGTTTTATGTTAATGCAAAGGTAATGTTTGATGATGAATTATTCTTATGTTTTAAAGTTGGGCTCACCATTTGAGGTCAATGATGTTAAGAGCTACTTGTGTCATGTCTCTATGTTTATTGTAAATTATTAAAGTATGATTATCTTATATATTCTCTGGGATTAGACTTAGCACCTAGTGGACTAGGGGCGAGTACCCAAGTCCTAGAACTATGTGTAGGTGAAGGGATTAGAGGCGATCCCTAAATCTCTAAGAGGCAAGGACCCTAAATATGAGGGCTTGAGGAAAGTGCTCGAGTCCGAGCTTGAGGTGAGTACTCGAGTCCAAGAACCAGAGGCGAGTACCCGGTTCACATAAGGGTTAGTGGATCCACTTAGGCATTAGGAGGTTCACCTTGGCAAGTAACTTTCCCTTTTCTTCCGGTGTAGGGTAGACATCAGATTCCAAGTTGCAACTCACTTGATCTTATTTTATGTCGGTTGAGGCTTATTCCCATACTTATATATTATGTTCTATGTAAGATTAATGATTTGCAAAGCATGATTTACTTAAGCATTGATCATACATGCCATATTGTTATCATTCCATCTATTTCTTATCATTATGCATTTTTATTATGTTGCCTATTTCTTGTTGCATTGCATCCTACATACTTAGTACATTCAAATGTACTAATGCATACTCTATGCCTACATGATATCACTATGTAGGAACCGAAGCTCCTATTTATTCTCCTCCACGTGGCTAGACGGATTGTTCAAGTTAGCTTTTCCTGAGTCCTCATGTCCGGGGACAATATCTATCCTCTTTCATGCTTATGTTTAGACTACATCTTATATATTTGGATTATCTATTGTCTTTATTATGAGGGTAAGCTCGGTTGCTTCTCTTGGCCCCTGCTAAGTTCTATGTTTAGAGGTATTGTTGGACAAGTATGTAATGATGCTTTGAGCTTGGACTCCCTTTGACTTTTTTGATGTTTTATGATATGAAAGATGTCTCTTAGCCCCGTGTTCCCTCTTTACTATCTTTTATTATTGTTTTATTGCTTCTGCAATCAAGGATGTATAATAATATGTCAAGAGACTTGATTGGGGTCCCTTTGGGTTACCCATTCGTCGTGTCATGTATAGACCCTAGGCTTGGGTCGTGACATCATGTGCTCAAGTTAGACAAAGTATTTTATGGTTTGAAACAAGCACCAAGAGCATGTAAGAGGTGTCCAAGTTCTTGTTGCAAAATAGCTTCAAAGAGGCAAAATTGATAAAATTTTGTTCTTGAAGACAAGAGGAGGGGACCTACTATCATGAACCGAGCCTAGATCCTAGGTGCGACACGGAGAATGGAAATTTCGAAGGCAAATCATATAAACCTCTAAGCATATCATTTGTACATCCTTTGTTGTGAAATATAAAACAAGTATCAACAAATAAGTCAAAGGAAATCGAGGATTTTGACTTATGCTATGGGGATAAAAAAGGAAAGGAATTTGCATGAATCACATAGCAAGCAATAGCTAAGGGAAGGGCAAGTATGACTTAAGCTATGGGGAAGTAGGGACTTAGGAAGATCAATTCCATCTCATCAATATCAACAACATCAAATACCTTGGATAAGGACTAAAGGATACGTCTCTATAAAACTTCAACATTTCATCATAGGTACATAACATAGCATAGCATGGTATCTAACAACACCTCTAAAAATAAGTAGGAAAGGGGCCAAGACAAGTCCCGGGCTCACCCTCAAACTAGAAAGTAAAGTGAAATAAAGTCTCAACATAAGCAAGATAGAAGTTGGATATTATCCCCTGAAATGGAGGACTCACCACTTAATGCTCTTCTCGAATCCAAGCTAGCTATGAGGAGAAGGATGAATAGGAGCTCCAGTCCCTACATGGTTGGATCATATAGGCAAAAAGTATGCATTGATATTTTAAATGAACGAATATGTGGGGTGCAATGCGATAATAGATAATAAGCTTCATAAACAAGATGCATAATCATATATAATAGAATATAAGCTCAATATGACATTCATTAATATGATATTAATGAAAAATTGCATGAAACATAACTTCTATACATCATACTTGTAAGAGGAGACTATAACCGACACATTTAAGACCAAGAGAGATACTACTAGGAATCTAATAAACTCCTTCCATTGTGAAAAGGCCAATGAATCTCCATCCATTGGAAGAAGGGGAATCTACTTGCCAAGGTAGAGTTCCATAACTTTGATAACTTCGTAATTGCATCTTTAATAAAGAAAATGTCTTATGTGGATCTACTAGCCTAACTTTGCCTACAAAGGCTCCTATATTGGTGCACATTTAAGGAGAAATGCCCCATTTGGTGCTAAGTCATTCCCATGGAATATACTAGAAAACATATGCATAATCATAGACATTTAAACACTTAAAATCTTAGCTTCATCATCATCATATATAAAAAGTAGCTCATCTTAACTTGAGATCCAGCATGTAGGGCTTGCCCCTTAACACAAGGATCTATCTTTTGGTGAGAATTGTACTTTTGACATCTTTAACTTTAACTTTCATAAGAGTGATTTAAACATCATAACTTTAACTTTCATAACTTATAATTGAACCCTCATCTTTTCGGATCATACTCCCTTTGTAAACTTTGATATGATAATTGGGTGGATTTCATGCATGCAAACTTTAAATCATATAACTCAAGAAAACTATAAATCAATGTAATGAAAATCATCAATTTAAATTATTTTTAGATAATCCACCTCAATCATACATATCATCTTGAACTTTAGACATAGAATCATACAATTTATCTTATAAAATCATCAATTTCATAGTAACTCACGGTATAATAATTTTCGTAGCTTTGATAATCATAAAATAACGTCATAATAGAAAACCCTTGAAATCAACGTATTCAATTTCATACAATAGATGAATAATATTGACATAACTCATGCTTAATAGGGTAATTAGAAATAACCCATAAGAAACAACATTCAAACTTGAAGGATTTAATGAATTAGGTTTAGGACTCATGGGTGGAAGAACCCACATACCTTTTGATCCTTGAAACTTGAAGAAGGAAACATGAATAACTTTGAGAAACCCTTTAGGAAGCTTGTCTTCAGTGGAGGAGACTTGATCCCCAAGGAGTTTGAGAGAACTTGATGGAGGATTTTAGAGAGAAGTTTAGGAGGATTTGAGAGTGTTTAGAGAGAGATTTAGTCTAGAATAGGGTAATTTTTATGGATTTGCATATATAAAGTGTTGGGATAAGTCTCAATTAAACTTCTTTGCTTAAAAAAAACTCAAAAGTTTTTAACTATGAGGGAACAGGGGCCCGACATGCCTTTGTCGCGGACCCTGCTGCTTTGTGCAATTTCATGCAAAAAATTATATTTTAATATGGGTGACTTAAAAGCTGAAGGTGACCCTTCTCCTACGTGACTTTGCCTCCTAAAAAAGAATACGAAGTCGGATTTACGAAATAATGCATGAATTTTAAAATATTTAAGAAATACATCATAGGGTCTTTTTGAGTCACGCTGGGAGGTGTTACAATATCTCCTCTTTGGAACATTTGTCCTTGAATGTTATGAAACTAAGCTTGAAAAATGACATGATACTTTTTAGTGCTAACATAAATGCATCAATGCAATATAAACATCATTTTCATAAAAGCTCAAACTTAAGTATAAAAGTACCATTAAAACATGATACCATGAGTATGAATGCATGCAACTTGACTCTGAGGGCTGAATTACATGTCTTGACATCTTAGACATGATCATCTTATTACCTTAGGTTTAAGTAGAGTAGAAAAGATAAGGATATCATTTACGCTTTACTTCTCATGTCCCACTTTCAACTTGTTGGTTCGTCAAAAGGACTATAAGGGATGCAACATCTTTGTTCCTCAATATTTTTAGTACTCCATCTAGTATCTACATCGTAACTTCTTCATATTTCAAATTATCCTTGATATTAACATCTTCCCATGGAACTATAGAATTTAGATCTCCTATGAACTTCTTCAACATTGACACATGAAACACTGGATGAATTATGATCATCTCCAATGGCAACTCCAACTCATATGCCACCTTACCAACCCTTCTCACAATCTTATGAGTCCTTACATACCTAGATCTCAACTTCCCCGTCTTACCAAATTGTACCACCCCTTTCATGAGAGACACCTTACAAGTAGACCTAATCATCAACATTAAACTCAAGGTCCCTTCTCCTAACATCAGAGTAGGACTTTTGTCTACTTTAGATAGTCTTCATTCTTTCTCTTATGAGCCTCACTTTTTTCATGGTATCTATAACCAAATCCAGTCTAATCAAGGCAGTTTTCCCAACTTTAAACTATCCCACCAGTGACCTACACCATCTACCATATAAAGCCTCAAATAGTATCATCTCAATGCTTGAATGATAACTATTATTGTAGGCAAACTTGATGAGAGGTAGATGATCATACCAACTTTTTTCAAATTCCAAGACACAAGCCCTCAATATGTCTTCCAATATTTGCATTATTCTTTCAGTTTGCTCATCAATTTGAGGATGGAATGCAGTACTTAGCTTCACCTTACTACTAAAATCTCTCTGAAATGACTTCCAAAAGTAGGAGGTAAATTGAGTACCACGATCTGAAATGATGTACAAAGGATCCCATGCAACCTCACCAACTCCTGGATATATAAGTTGGCATAATTCTTGGTACCAAAAGTTGTCTTAACTAGCAAGAAATAAGCCGATTTCAACATCCAATCCATTATTACCGATATTGAATCAAAGTGTCTCTTTGTCTTAGGCAGCTCCACTACAAAATCCATATTAATCTCTTCCCACTTCAAGTAGGAATCTCAATACTTTGAGACAAGTCACCTGATCTTTGGTGTTTCACCATAACTTATTCACAATTGGAGTATTTGGCCACAAATTCAGCTATGTCCTTCTTCATTCTGTTCCACCAATACACTTCCCTCAAATATCTATACATCTTAGTGGTACTAGGGTAAATGGAATAGGAAGAATTATGAGCCTCTTGCAATATCAAATTTTTCTAACCATCGATATCCGACATACATAATCTCCCTAGATAATGAAGCATCTCATCTCCCCCTTGTGGGAAGACCTTTATCTTTCCTTCCTTCACCAAGGCCTTCATTTAAATCAAAGAGGGATCACGATATTGTTTAGACTTGACATCCTCAATCAATGATATTTGGAACCATTCACCACCATGACACCACTATTCTCGGCCTCACTCAACTTTACCCCCAATCTAGCCAACCTATGAACTTTCTTTGCTAGTTCCTTATTCCCGTCATCTTCAAGTTGTGACACACTTCCCATGGACATTCTACTAAGTGCATTGGCCAAGACCTTAGCCTTTCCCGAGTGATACTTTACACTCATAGTATAATTTTTGAGAAGTTCCAACCATGTCCTATGTCTAAAATTAAGATCTCTTTTTGTGTAAACACATGTTAGAGACTCTTATGGTCAGTGAATACATCAACATAGACCCTGTACAAATAATGATGTTAAATCTTCAATGCAAACACCACAGTCACTAGCTCAAGATTATGTGTCGGATAGTTCTTCTCATGTACCTTTAGTCGCCTTGAACCTTAAGTAATCACCTTACTATTTTGCATCAACAGACAACCCAAACCAATTCTTGAGGCATCATAATATACGATAAACCCATAGGTACACTCCGATAATGTTTGGATTGGAGTCAAAGTCAACCTATTCTTCAAAGTTTGGAATTTTTTCTCACACTCATTTTTCATATAAACTTCATTTCTTTTAGGTCAACTTGGTTAATGGGGATGAAATGGAATAGAACCCTTGAACAAACCTTCTATAATACGCCGCTACGCCTAAGAAACTCCTAATATCCACAAGAATCAATGGCCTTGGACAATTTCTCACCGCTTTAGTCTTTTTGGAGTCAAATTATTTATCACTCGAGACAATATGCCTAAGATATCCTACTTTCTTAAACCAAAACTTACATTTGTTAAACTTGGCAAACAACTTCTCATCCATCAAGGTTTGCAAGATCACTCTCAAATGATCTTTGTGATCTTCTTCATCCCATGAATAGACCAAATATCATTAATGAATACCACCATAAACATATCAAAGGGTTTGAACACCCTATTCATCAGGTCCATAAAGATAGCTGGTGCATTGGTTTACCTAAAGGACATCACTACAAATGCGAAATGTCCATACCTTGTCTAAAATGCCATTTTTGGGAATATTACATTCCCTCACCCTCAATTGATGATATCCAGACCTCAAATCAATTTTTGGAAAAGTGCTTAGCCCCTTGTAATTGATCAAATAGGTCATCGATCCTTGGGAGTGGATATTTGTTCTTGATGGTAACTTTGTTGAGTTGGGAATAGTCTATACACATTCGGAATTCCCCACCTTTCTTCCTTACAAACAATACCAGGGCACCCTATAGGGACCTACTAGGTCTAATAAATCCCTCCTCTAGTAAATCCTTCAATTGCTCTTTAGTTCCTTTAACTTTGCCAGGGCCATTTTATAAGGAGAGATTGATATAGGTTGGGTGTTGGGTAAAAGATCTATGTCAAAATCTATCTGTCTTTCGAGAGGGACACTAGGCAAATCTTTGGGGAACACATCGAGAAACTCAATGACTATGGGAACCAACTCAAGGGACTAACTTTCAGATATATCTCTAACCCTTACCAAATGGTCGATACACCCCTTAGAAATCATTGTACGGGCTTTGAGATAGGAAATAAATGGACCTTTACATGAAGAACTACCACCCATCCACTCAAAAGTAGGCTCATTAGAGAATTGAAACTTGGCAATATGAGTTTGACAATGTAGGAATAAGAAGCATGCAACCAATCCATCCAAGTATAACATCAAAGTCAACCATGGAAATCTCTACCAAATCATAAAGAATAGGTTTATACATGATGGACACGGGACAACCTCTATAGACTTTTTGTGCAACAATGGACTCACCAATGGTGGTGCTAACTTTAAACAGTTCAACAAGAGTTTTAGGACATGCAGGAAAGCTATTAGCAAGAAATGGTGTGACAAAAGACAAATTTTCCCCCGGAACTAAAAATGCATATGCATCAAAAACACAAACTTTTAACATACCAGTAACCACATTTGGGACTTCTTCCACCTTTTATCATTCATGAAGGGCATACAACCTTTTAGCTTTTGGAGCTCTTTGTGCTTGTATACCTTGGCCTTGGGGCTTTAAATTCCCATACCTACACTCGTTTTCAAAATGTCTGAGCTTACCACATTTGTAACAAGTATCTTAGCCGGCTAGACATTCACCCTTATGGAGCTTTCCACACTTTGCACACTTTGGAGAAGCTTCTGCAGCCATGCCTCCTTGGGGCTTTGAGTTGGACCCCCTATCTTTGTTGAACATGGGAGGAAAAGTAGAAGATGACCCTTGATTTCCTTTCTTGTGGCTACCTTGGAATTTACCATGGCCACCACCCCTTTTGTGGAAGATTCCACCACCATCCATCCTAGCCCTCTAAGACTCTCTTGACTTCTTCCTCAATTTCTCATCCTTAATTTGTTCTGCATAAGTCAATAAGCGGGTGATATCCATTTCTTTGATGAACATATCTGTTTTGCATTCCTTAGAGACTATGTTTGAAACACTCGATATGAATTTACTCATTCTAGCCCTTGGGTCCAATACCATGAATGGAGCATACTTAGAGAGCTATGTAAACTTGAGAGAATACTCTCTCACACTCGTGTGCCCTTACTTGAGGTTTATGAACTCTTGCACTTTGGCCTCTCAACTCCAATGAAAGAACCTATCCAAGAATGTTGACTTGAACTCCTCTCATCCAACTCTACCCTCTTCAACACCTCTCTCTTAAACTTATTGGTCATACTAAATATTTGACACTCCTTTCAATTGATAGGCCATAGTCTCGGTCTTCTTCTCCAATGGCACACCCATGATGGTGACAATTCTATAAGCCTCATCAATAAATTCAACCTGGTCCTTATTTACCTTTGATCCATGAAACTCTGACGGGTTCATTCTCATGAAATCACGAACTTTGATTGTCGGGGTATAGGTTGTTGGGGAGGAATGCCAACCTCTCTTTTAGCTTGGTTGGCCAAAGCTTAGGCCAACATAGTGAAGGTGCTCATAAACTCAACATGAGAACCATTCTTTTTTTGTTGCTCGTGAGGGACTTGATCTTCGCCTCACCCCTTGGCAAAGGTACTCTTCTTGATGGCATTTTCTAGAAATGGAAAAGAGGGCATCAGTAGGAAGAATAACCTTAGATACTTCTAAAGGCACGATATGAATCATAATAAAGTTAAATATTTTCTAAAATGCCTCATAACCTCTTATTCATAAATGTGGTGCGCTTCACACCTACAAACAAGACATTACTCGACGTGGTGTGTTGGATTACCAAGGACTATTTACAAACCTAGTGCTCTGATACCAAGCTTATCCCGACCTGAGCCTAGATCTAGGTGTGACATGGTAAATGGAAAACTCAAAGGCAACCCAAACAAGTCTCTTAGAATATCGTCTGCACATCCTTGATTACAGAATATAAAATAAGTACCAACAAATAAGTTTAAGGAAATCGAGCCTCTGGACTCATGCTATAGGGATAGATAAAGGAAAAGGATTTGCATGAATCACATAGCAATCAATAACTAATGGGAGGGTAAGTGTGACTGAAGCTATAAGAAAGTAAGGACTTCGTAAGATCGATTCCATCTAATCAATATCAACAACATCAATTAGCATTACATAGGGGATAGGCACTCAAGGATATGTTTCCATAAAAGCTTAACACCACACGACAGGTACATAGCATAACATAGTATGGTATCCAACAAGACCACTAAAACATGAGTAGGACGGGGGCCAAAACTAGTCCCTAGTTCACCCTTAAACTAGAGAGTAAAGTGAAATAAACTCTCAACATAAGAAAGATAGAAGTCAGATATTGTCCTAAAAATAGACGAGTCACCACTCAATGATCTTCACGAATCCAGGCTATCTATGTAAAGGAGGATGAATAGGAGCTCCAATCCCTACATGATTAGACCATGTAGGCAAAAAGTATGTGTTAGTACTTTAAATATGCTAATATGTGGCGTGCAACACAATAATAGATGATAAGCTTTATAAACAAGATGCATAATTATATAGAATAAAATATAAGCTCAATATGACATGCATAAGTATGGTTTAGTGAAAATTCGCATGAAACGTAACTTCTATACATCATACTTGTGGGAGAAGACCATAACCGACATATAAGACCAAGTAACCTACTACTTGGAATCCAATGAACTCGTTCCATTAGGAAAAGGCCAATGGATTCCTTCTATTGGGAGAAAGGGAATCGACTTGCCAAGGTAGAATTCCATAACTTTGATAACTTCACAATTGCAACTTTAATAAACATAATGACTTATGTGGATCCACTAGGCTAACTTTGCCTACAAGGGCTTATGTTGGTGCATAGTTAAGGAGACAAAGGGTAGCTTGTAGATTCCCTTACTGAACTCCATCACAATGCCATATTCGGTGCTAAGTCATTCCCACAAAATATATTAGAAAACATATGCATAATCATAGACATTCATAAACTTAAACGCATAGCTTCATCATCATCAATATAAAGAGTAGCTCATCTTAACTTGAAATCTAACATGTAGGCCTTGGCCCTTAATATAAGGATCTATCTTTTGGTGAGAGTTGTCCTTTCAACATCTTTAATTTTAACTTTCACAAGAGGGACTTAAACATCATAACTTTAACTTTCATAACTTGTAATTGAACTCTCATATTTGGAGATCATTCTTCCTTTGTTTACTTTGATATGATAATTAGGTTAATTTCATGCATGCAAACTTTAAATCATGCAACTCAAGATGACTATGCATCAATATAATATATATCATCAATTTAAGTCATTCTTAGATAATCCACCACAATCATACATATCTTCTTGAACTTTAGACATAGAATCATGCAATTCATCTCATAAAATCATCAATTTCATAAAAACTCATGGTATCATAACTTTAATAGCTTTGATTATCATAAAATAACTTCATAAACAAAAACACCTTGAAATCAACTTATGTAATGTCATGCAATAGATGAATAATATTGACATAATATATGCTTAATAGGGTGATTAGAAGGAACCTATAAGAAATCAATACTGAAAATTGATAGATTTAGTGATGAGTCGTAGAAATACTACTCTAGAAACACTTCAAAGAAGGATTTTTGCTCGTTCTCAAGAAAATTTGTTGTTTTTATGTGTTTTTTTTAATTTTTCAGGAAAAGTAGTTAAGGCATGGAGAAATTGGTGAAATAGAAAAAAATGAATTAAAAAAATCTCAAGTGTGGGCACAAGGAGGCCTACACGGCCCGTGTACCATCACACAGACCCTGAGAGGCCATATAGATATGGCCTTGGCGAGTGAAGAAAAAATGGAACCAAGTGAGGGAACATGGGTGCCTTCACAACTCATGTACCACTACACGAACCGTGAGGGCCACCATGGCCTCACACTTGGCGTGACACAACGTGGAAAGAAGCTGAAGAAAGGAGCTAGAGAAGAATAGTCAAAGGCATGCACCACGGTACCCTTCATGGGCCGTGGGGATTGACACTATCCGTGTCACGTGCTGTCAAAGTGACACTAAGATGGCCATTACTATTGAAAATTACAAAATTTATACAAGTTGCAAGAGACGAGGCCCGTCATGGGCCGTGTGACCAACCACGGACTGTGACGTGGGCTGTGAAACTGAGCCATGTGGACAACATAAAAATGCAAGAGGCAAGGGTCACGGGCAATTTCACAGACCGTGAACTCACATACAAGCTATGTCCCTACACGTGAGGCTATGACGCAGAGTAAAGACCAATTGAAGACAAGTGTTGACTCATGGACCAGTTCACAGTCCGTCTAGTGTCTCACGAGCCGTGTAGTGGACCGTATCTATGTGACATCATTTTTCCTATTTTAATTTGGATTAGGTTTTCCATATATATATATATATATATATATATATTACTTTTATTCCATTTTTACTTAGTCTTGGACTACTGGAGACAGAGTACACGAGAAGAACACTATTTTTCTTTCAATTTCATTGAACTCTTGGATTTCAATTATCTTACTCGAGATTGTAATTCATAGATTCATTAATTCTTCAATAGTAAGTTCTTTATCATGAATTCTGTATATTGTTATGGGTTATCTTTCTTGAAAATTCTAGGCTAAACCCACAACTAGGGTTGTGGGAACCATGACAAATCAATAAGATAAACGAATCTGGGGTAAATCTCGGGATTGATTAGCATATATATATATCATAGTATTCTTCACTTTAACTTTTTCCTCAATAAGTCGACTCATTATGGTAAGCCTGTATCCGTTGCACACCTGAAAGGGATGTAAAAAAAGCAAAGCTTCAATTTATATGTCATTTATTTTCTTGTTTTTGATTTGTTTTTCCAGGTAGATATAGGTGTTATTTTGGAGTTCGTGAGTGCACGCGTGGTGGGAAGCATGACTTGAGGCCGAAATAGCCAAAATTTGCTTAAGGAGAGCTCCATGTTGCCCACACAGGCCATACTATGTGTCACGGATCGTGAACCCATCCGTGTGGAGTTGGCGCATATGTTCCAGTTGAATTCGAGCCAAAAATTGCCCAGGTCCTGACACACGACCCTCATACATGTACAATTACCGATCTAACGACTCATGAGGTCACTCGTCTGGCATTAGCATGCATGGCCCAGGTAAGTAATATTATATTTCACTAAGGCTAGTCAAATAAATGGTCCAAATGGACCGTGAAACATGTCACGAGCCGTGAGAGTGATATCGGTCGACGCGTGCGATGTTATCCTAAATATTACTAAGTATGAGCATACGGGCGGTCCACATGATCCATTCCACGTGCCATGAGCTGTTAGGACGACCGTGGAGTGGATGTTGACCAGCCAAAATGGTTGACCAAGGGCTTTAAAGCCCCTTTTTTGCCTTAACATGCCTCATTCATATTTTCATTATTCTCTGTCCTCTTTCATGGCTCCCTCTCTCTGCCTCACATTTTCTCTTTCAAGGACCCTAAAAAATTTCCATCTTCTTTGTGACATTTCATGAGTCAATTTCACAATTCATAGCTTTATCTTAGTATGAGTTTCTACTTTTTCAAGAAAGTCTTCATCTCCATTGCTAGTCATCAAGTAAGAACACAATTTCTTCATCTTTTAGTGTAGTTTTAGTGAGCATGTTTGGTTTTTTGTTGAAAAATTGGTCCTTTCTTTGTCCAAAGTGTCATAATAAATGAAATTGGTGTGGAATGTGCATTTGGTGGTGAAAATCACCATTGTTGAATGCTTGAAGAGGAAACCATGGAGTCTTGTAGTTTTAGGGCTTCTTTGTGATAAATATTGTTGTACCCGTGGTCGTTGTGCAAGTATGTTGGTGGATCTATGCTTAAATGATATATATTTGCATTTATGTGTGCTTGTGTGGGGTTTGAGATGAAAAGTGGCGATGGGGCCTCTCAAGGGTCACTGCATGGGTCGTGTGCCTCTATAGGACCATGTAGTGGCTCATGCATGTGTCCTTACCTTCCATGCAACCATAAGCCCCCCACCACAGGCCCTTTCATGGACTGTGTCATGTTACATGGCCCATGTAGGGTCCCCTTTGACCCGCGCCACTTATGTGATGCCTCCCAATTTGAATTTGAATTGAATTTCTACATGTTTCTTAAGTACAATTTCCCTATGATAGACTGAGTGATGCCACTCTTAAGGGTTATTGTTACTTTTGTTGCACAGGGGAAATCTGAGTACCCGTTAGTGTGTCAACCTACTCATTCAAAAATTTCTAATGGTCTGTATCCATTTGTGATACTTGCAGGTGCTATGGGTCCATTTTGAAGGTTAACCGAACTTAGGGATGAGCTTGGGTCACGTCCCCACGACTCCCCAACTATGTCATCTAGCCATTAAGCTGGGAGTGACTCATGTGATGACTCCTCAGGTGGGTCCGAGATCCATTTTACGGGCAATGTCTCCCCTCTCTCCCCTTGCATTACAAGGGCTTGTGCAGCAGGCCAAACAATTGCCCCATAGTTTAAGGAGGGGGTTCTGTATACGAAGAGTTGAGGAGGAGGAGGATGCCCTAGAGCAAGAGGAGGATGTACCAGCGCAAGAGCAGCAGGTGCAAACCCCAGAGGATGATGGGCATGACATAGAGGACCAGGCCGATGAGATCGACCTCCATGATAGTGATGATAAAGCTATACATTTTGCGGTCTCCCGGATGACAAATCCTGAAATCGCTAGGTGGCTCATTGAATTTCTGCGGGGCCATTGTATAGTCCCAGGGGCTAAAGTGATTTTCACTCAGGGGCTGACTAAAGGCTCCGGGGGGTTCCAACGGTGGGTGGTCATCCCGAAGGTTCAGGTCTTCACAGATCAACTTGATTCGATCCCAGAGATTAGAGATGTGTTTGAATCATATAAGTTTAGATGGATGCCATAACCAGCTGGTTACTCTGGGCCAGCCATCATCGAGGAGTGTTTTACTCTTACTATATTGCCAGTCTACGGAGCTCCATACAGGGTAACTATTCTAAAAGGTTGAAGAAGAAGCTCGCCTGTAGGTTGTCCCCGCGGTCTCATGTTATCATGCGTGGTGTGAATGTGGACATTTCAGAAACCACCATCAACAGGTTCCTATTTGACCCATATTACCGGGCTCCTCCAGACGGAATATTTAAGGCTAGACACTTAAGGATCATGGATGAGGGGCGAATGCCCGACCTGACGTGTTGGGATGAATGTTTTAAATGGATTGCAGAATGAGTTGCCATATAGGGGGCTGATGTGCCTTAGATTACAAACCCGAGGGTCCTTATTTCTAAGTCTTCTCTAAATTTTGTTGCAAAGTTTTGGTGGTTGAAGGTGCGGACTAGGTTGCGGTCCACAGGCAATAATAATACACATCAACCTTTACATGTCTCTCTAGTAGTGTGTTTGATAGACAAGTTAAGGATAAATATGGTACAGATTATAGCTACTGAGATGTGGGATAGGGCGCTATGTGACATAGCTGGCATACCCTTCCCATGCTTGATTCGTGCACTTTACAAAAGGGTCGGTGTCTCTACTACTCATTATCTGGATAAAAAAGACGGTACCAAAGGGCATGGTAAGCATTGAACTAATTAAAGATGTCTAAAATTCTCTGATATGGGTTAGAACATGTATGTTGGGAGGCCCTGCAAATTTTCCCCAAGTAGTCTCGCAGCAACCCTTGTCATTTTTGAGGGTTGCATCAGCGCCCCACAGTCAGGCGAGGCTTTTGAGAAGCCCAAGGGTAGTGGTGCAGTGCCTCCGATGCAGCAAGGGTATGTGTATGTTCCTTAAGAGTTCGTTGCTAGGGTGGTGGTGGACCAGCAGTAAACACGTGCCATTATTGATCAGATCATCGAACGGATGCCACATGTGGTCCATTCTCTTGTACAACAAGCAGCGGCACAACTTTCGGTTGAGCTTTTAAACCAAATCAGCATCTTGCAAAAGCATGTCAACACTTTGGAGGGATACTTCCATGATATGTTTGGGAGTATGTTCAGGGAAGAAATGAAGAATATTGTGCAAATAGTGAATGAGATGAAGACCCAAATTGCGGAGCTTATGACACAGTACACCCACATTGCGCCAGTCTCGCCAACAGAATCTTGGATTAACCTTTTTAATGCTCCTGTGGCACCTATCCTTGATGAGACATGGGGCGCCTCATCTTCCCCACATGTTGTACCTGTGCAACCTGCAAAGGATCCTAAGAGGGAGGACAAGGGAAAGAGCCGTAGACACTAACGCAGTCCTCCACCTGACCTGTAGAAAAAGGAGGAGAGGCAGATCCGCAAGGCCATGAGACCCCAGTATCGAGCACCCGCTGAACAAGAAGAAAGGGAGCAGTTGGCAATAGAGGAAGTAAAGGTAGGAGCCTTCAGGGGCATCTTTGGATCGGGTACTACCTATTATGATAGAGATCCCACAGGAGGGTCTAATCCCGATGATACGACTGACACCTTAGGCATCCCAAGTATGTTCTACTTCCTTTTTGTTCTTTATTTCTAGTTGGGGTGTATTGAGGACACAACACTTTCTTTTTGGAGGGGGTAGGGCATCCTGCCACTTGAGAGTTTTTCTTTCCATGTGAAATGCCCCAGAGAGGTGCCTCAGAAATACCCATAATCATAATTTCCGTATTCTCAAAATTTGTGCGTGATATCAAAAGTTCAACTCATATTCTTGATCAGGGGAAAAAATTGAGTGGAAAATGGGTATAACCCCAATTTTAGAGGCCCATAGCAAAAAAATGATTTTCGCAAAATTTTGGGGACACAAGCTATCCTCGATAACTCCGCGAGCGGGCTTGTCGTGGAGCAGTGTTGTGACTTCCTTATTTTTCCTGTTTTGGCCTAAGGCATTGGAGTTTAGCCCCATGTCCACTTATGCATGAAAACACCTATACTTTTTCATGTCTATATCACTCAAGACACTCTCAAAACCCTCTATAACACTTAACCAAATATTTCATCCTAATTCAAGTGTCCCAAGCTTAATTCTGAATCTCAAAAACTTCATTCAAGCTGCAAGTTCTCATTCAAATCTACATCAAGGAAATCCCCAAATTCAAGGTATGTGGGTTCCGATCATTGAGTCCTTTCACCCATGGTGACCAACCTTTCTTTTTTATGAAAATAGCATATTCCAAGTTGTATTACTTATAAGTATTATTTATTATGAGTTATGATTACAAATTATGTTGGGGTTTTCTAAAATGATGATTGGAACCACATGTCTACCTATTTCAAGCTTATAATATGAGATGGTTCTCTATTGTGACTATGCATATTTTGAGTTATGAAACTACAATCTATTATGAGGTTTGATAAGGGATTTCAAATTATCTTGCATAAGGATTTTAATATGTATTGGTGGGTTAATTTACATTGAGTTTTCTCATATGATTTCACTCTTGACTTGCATGATTTTGAACTAGCATTATACACCCGCCAAGTGTTTGATAAAATGTCTTGACATGAATTCTTGGGTTATTAATGGTCTATGATATGGTTTACAAGTTAAGTGACTCTAATATGATGAAGGGATTGTATGTATGTATTGAATTCATGAAAAGTATCTATAATGTTGCAAGTTGACCACACCTTATTGAGGGGGTGACATGCCTCAACCACTATGATGGGGGTTGCTATGCCCATCTACCATGTTGAGGGGTATATACCTTGACCACTACAATGGGAGTCCTATGCCTATATACCATGTTGAGGGGTGTATACCTTGACCACTATGATGGAGGTGGTATGCACATCTACCATTATGAGGGTTATATACCTTTACCACTATGATGGGCGGTGACATGCCCATCTACCATGTTGAGAGGTAGATACCTTAATCACCTTCCAAGGAGGTGATACGCCTTGGATTCCAAGTAATAGTTTGCTTGGTCTATGAGTAAGGTCCCTTCCTACACATGTAATCTATATTCTCAAGTTATATGTTTTACAAGAATGTTCTACTTCAAGCATTGATCATGCATCCCATGTTGTTATTATACTTACCCATTGCTTATGTTTATGCATTTTGACTAAGTTGCATATGTATTGTTGAATTGCATCCTACATATTTAATATATCAAACGTACTAAGGCATACTCTATGCCTACATGATGTTACCATATAGGAACCGGAGCACCTCATGGTCATCCTCCACTTGGCTAGTCTAAGCATTTTGGAAGAAGAGCTTTGGTGAGTCCTCAAGTTCGGGGACATCAGCTATCTCACTCTTGTCACTTGTTTTCTCTTTATGTTAAACTCTTGGTGCTATGAGGGTGAGCCCAGAAAATGTCTTTGCCCCCGCTCCAATCTATGATTAGAGGTGTTGTTGGAACAAATAATGCATTTATGCTATGAGCTTTGACTCTTCTATATTTTATGTTATCAAAGACTTTGCCTAGTCTTGATTTTCCTTTTTATTATCTCTTGTTGTTGTTTACTTTGCTTCCGCGACCAAGGATGTGTGATTGCTATGCTAAGAGGCTTATTTGGGTTCCCATTCGTCGTGTCATGTCTAGGCCCTAGGCTTGGGTTGTAAATATTTCTTTTCTCTCAAGTGTATTATCTAGTAGAACTGATATATTTAGGTTGTGATGTTTGTGTAGATACACATGTTCATAAAAGTCTAGGGTAACCCATGTGTTGATTTGCGAAACATGCCCTAAGTTGATAACGTTGCAAAAATTTATATGTGCATGTATCCACTCCTAACTAACTTGAATGATTTTTGGTAAGCATGGTTTGCATTGTATGGTTGGCATCTTGATGAATGAAGCATGACTGTTTGGTTAGTGCTAACTAGTGTGGAAGATGTGCCATGTGTGTGTGAGCTTCTTTGTGTAATTCAGTGGACGTAATCATAAGATAAAACTTGCCTAGTTAGTCCCACCAAAACAATTGAAGGGCTCGATTAGGATATGATCTTAGGCCCTTTTTGTTGACTATTCATTTAGCCTAAAATTGACCAACCAAATGAAATTGTCCCTTTTGAACCAAAAATTGAGCATGAATAGACGTTTTCTTTGTAACCACCCAATTCAGTTCCCCTTCTATCTGTTGATCTTTAGTTTGGATCTTATCTCTCCAAGGACATTGTGAACCTTTGCGTTGGTCAAAAGCCTAAGTTGAGGGTGGCTTATACTGGCCCTGGTCCTCTAGAAAGATATTGTGAACCTTAACCCAAGCTAAAAGCTTAAATTGAGAGTGGCTATTGTAGGGAAAAACAGAAAAATAATTGTGGAAAAGAACCAAGTGATAAGAGGAGAAAAGAAAGTGGGGTGTGACCATGAGGAAAACTAATGAGCAAAAAAGAAAAGAATGAAAATGAGAGAATGAGCACTGAAATCACTCCCTGCACTAAACAAAGTTGGAAAAATAGGGTTGGTAAGAATTGGAGATCGAATGCAAATGGTTGAGTCAAAGTAAGTATCTTAGAGAGGCCTATTAGTCACTTTAATCCTAAATATGCCTCACTCGAGCTTGAGCCAATGCTACAAGCCATAAAAGTTCTAATGTGATCCTAAAAAGGACATTTGAGAGTTACGGTGGCGAAAATAAGGGCAACCATATAGTGAGTGTGTACATCCTAGTCTATGTTTTACATTCTTATGTCATGAGTGAGACTTCTTTGCAGTGAGGGCACTATCTTTGCACTAATTGGTTGCTAATTCGACTTGGTTATATTTATTCCCGAACATATATGGGATGACCATGCATGTATAATGTTTACCTTAATCTTTGTGGGTCCAATTGTGGTGTGAGCACATTCTTAAGCATGTTATCGGGGCATATATGTTAAAGTTACGGGGTTATCCACAGTTCTGAGTGAGCACTTGTATTTATGCTTTGTTTGTTTGAGTCGTTATTGCTTGAGGATAAGCAATCATTCTAAGTTGAGAGTGTTGATGTGTCATAGAAATACGACTTTTGAAAAGCTTTAAACGAAGGATTTTTGTGCGTTCTCAAGTAAATTTATTGTCTTGATGTGTGTTTTTGTTATTTTTCAGGAAAAGTTGTTAAGGCATGGAGAAATGGGCGAAATACAAGAAAATAAATGAAATAAGATCTTAAGTGTGGGCCCAAGGAGGCCTCCACGACCCGTGTATCATCACATGGACCGTGAGAGGCCACGTGGATGTGGCCTTGGCGAGTGAAGCAAAAATGGAACCAAGTGAGGGAACAGGGGTGCCTTCACGGCTCGTGTACCAGTACACGGACCGTAAGGCCCACCGTTGCATCACACTTGGCGTGACACAGCATGACGAGAAGCTAAAGAAAGGAGCTAGAGAAGAATAGTCAAAGGCACACCCCACGGTATCCTTCATGGGCCATGGGGATTGACATAGTATGTGTCACGTGCCATCAAAGTGATGTGAATATGGCCATTACCAACAAAAATTATAAAAGTTACACAAGTGGCAAGAGACAGTGCTAGTCAAGGGCCATGTGACCAACCACGGATCGTGACGTGGGTCGTGAAACTGAGGAGTCAAGTGGATAACATAGAAATGCATAAGGCAAGGGTCACCGACCGTTTCACAGACAATGAACCCGCACACGATCCATGTCCCTACACATAAGATTGTGATGCGAAGTGAAGACCAATTGAAGACAAGTGTTAACTCACGGACCGATTCACGGTCCGTCTAGTGTCTCACGGGCCGTGTAGTGGCCTATATCCATGCCGAAGTCATTTTTCCTATTTTAAGTTGGATTAGATTTTCCTTGTATATATATATATAGAGAGAGAGATACATACATACATACATTATTTTTATTCCATTTTTACTTAGTCTTGGACTGCTAGTGACAGAGAACACAAGAAGAACACTATTTTGCTTTCAATTTCTTCGAATTCTTAGATTTCAATTATCTTACTCGAGATTGTAATCTGTGGATTAATTAATTCTTCAATAGTAAGTTCTTTATAATGAATTCTTTATATTGTTGTGGCTATCTTTCTTGAACTTGCTAGGCTAAACCCACAACTAGAGTTGTGGAAACCATGACAACTCAATAGTACAAATGAATCTGGGTTAAATCTCGGGATTAATTAGCGTATATATCATAGTATTCTTCACTTTAACTTCTTACTTAATGAGTCAATGTATTAGGGTAAGCCTGTATTCGTTGCATGCCCAAAAGAGATGTAGTGATTAGGAAAAGAGATCTACCATAGAAATTCAGGGTTTTTAACCTGGTCTACATACTTGAGACCTAAAGGTAAGATTATTCTGGGTCTATAAAAAGGGTTACTAAGTATATGTTCTGAGATCGAAAGGTGATGGATGAAATGCATCTAAGAAGGACCGAAAGGTGAACTAGGTGTTAGATAAATTGTTAGACATTGTATACATAATAATGAATGAGTTTACCACATAGATTCAGCTATCGTATTAGATGTCATGGGGAACACAATCCTAGCTTCACATTAATTATTTGAAATCCAATAGTCTTTGTACTCTTTCTTACTTTACTTTAATAACTTAGTTTGAAAAAACAATACCCCTCCCCCATTTACTTTATATATTTTTATTTTGGGAATAGATATTACATATGAAAAGGGTGATAATAGATTCATTCTCACGCATTTACTGCGGGATCGACCTTGACTCCTATTGAGTTCTATATTTGATTAATGTCCGCTTTACTATTCCTTTTGGAGTGTAAATTTGGGAGTATTATTTAGTAAATTAGATTTTGGGACCCCATGAGTGGTAAAACCCATGAATGAAGAAACATATAGACCTTTGGATTCTTGAAACTTGAAGAAGAAGATTTGAAGAACTTCGAGAAACTCTTTTCGAAGCTTGTCTTCAATGGAGGAAATTTGATTCCCCAAGAAATTTGAGAGAACTTGACAGAGAATTTTAGAGAGAAGTTTGGGAGGATTTAAGAGTGTTTAGAGAGAGATTAGATCTAAAAATGGGAGAATTTTCGAGGATTTGCGTTTAGAAAAGTTTTGGGATAAGTCTCAATTAACTTTGCTGACTTAAAATGAAACTTGAATAATTTTGAACTATGGGGAACAGGGGCATGATGCGCCTCTGTTGCGGACCCTACTGTTTTGCACAATTTCATGTGAAATTTTTTTCGATATAAGTGACCTACCAATCAAAGGTGACCTTTATCCTACACAATTTTCCCCTTGAAAAAGAATACGAAGTTAGATTTGTGAAATAATGCATGAATGTTAAGATATTCAAAAAATACATCATAGGATCTTTTCAAGTCACGTTGGAAGGCGTTACACCTACTAATAATTCAAGATTATGTCGATAATATCATCTTTGTTGCAACATCATATTTCATGTGTGATGAATTTTCTTATCTCATGAGAAGTGAGTTTTACATGAGTATGATGGGAGAATTACATTTCTTCATAGGCTTACAGATAAAGCAATCTTCACAGATGACTTTGATTAGTCAAGAAAAGTACATCAAAGAGTTGTTGAAGAAGTATCAAATGCAGGATGCTAAGCCTATTGATACTCCCATGGTTACAAATTCCAAAATGGATGTAGAAGAATCTGGCCCCTAAGTAAATAAAACTATACACAAAGGTGTCATTGGTCCAATTGTTATACTTGACTACAAGTCGTCAAGTCGGTCAGATAATATATTTATTGTTGAAATGTGTGCAAGGTTCTAAGAAAAATATGAGTAATCTAAATTGAAGTTTGTTAAGAGAAGAATCCTGAGGTACTTGAAGAAAACATGGGACCTGATCCTATTCTATTGAAATGACCCCAAAAAGTGCCCGAAAATATGCCTAAAAAATGCCCATAATCGTAATGTCCATGTATCTCAAATTCCATGCATGATATCAAAAGTTTGACTTCATATTTTTTATCAGGGGGAAAATTGATTGGGAAGTGGGTCTAACCCCGATTTTAGAGCAACTGTAACAAAATTTGATTTTCCCAAGTTGGTGCAAAATAGTGAGCCTGAGCATTCTCTCCGCTACGCGGAGCCGTCGCAAAGTAGTATATTTTGTTGCTAATTTTTTTATCTCGGCCTAAGGCCTTGAGGCCTAAACCTTCCCATGCGTAAAAATACCTACAATCATTTTTCAACCTCATATCATTCAAGACATTCCCCAAAACCCTCTCAAACACTTAGCCAAATATTTCACCCAAATTCTAGCATTCCAAACTCATTTTGGATCTTAAGGAATTCACTCAAGCTTCAAGTTATCATTCAAATCTTCATCAAGGGAATCTCCAAAGATAAGGTATGTAGACTGTTTATGTGTGTTTTGAGCTATGAATCTAAGTTCTATGATGAGATTTGATTAGAGGTTCGAATGTATCTTGCATGAGGGTTTACCAAGTGTTGGTGGGTTGATTTACATTAAGTTTCTCACATGATATCACGCCCAAAATCCCATTAAGGCGGATTGTCACCCATTGCCGATAAGGAACGGGAGAACCAACTTGTATCTATGCGCTTTCTATACATATTATAATGGATTCCTATATTCAATATGCCTTTAAGAAAGTAAACAGTGATAACAACCCAAAAGGAGATGCATATGGCTACGTCGTTGGGGCCACGGTGTTTAAAATATGATATATGACCACACTTTAACTTACATAGTCTACAAAGCCTCTAGATAAAGAAAAGTATCCGATAAGGGCCAAGACAGGCCCCACCTTGGCTAACTATACAATACAAAAATATTTGTTCTAGGCACACAAATCTTCGGAGCAACTTGGAGCTTGGTAATAGCAGCTGGATATCCTGTATTCTTACTAGGGAGATCTACTAGCACCTGTACCTGTAGCATGAAATGCAGGTCCCCCATAAGGGACGTCAGTACGGGATAATGTACTGAATCTGTAAGGCAGGAAATACTGTATATGAAGTAACAACTCAAATGAAACTATACACTGGTGTAAAGATAAGAGACCACCCTTAGTCATACTGTGGGATCATGTACTTTATGTTTTTTTTTATTACTTTACCTTTACTGTATAATCTGTGCATAACATGTAATGCAAATGACTAGCTGATTAGTGGTAATCTATATTGGGATCGGCCCTGGCTAGGCTTTTCGTTTCACCCATTGGGCTACCCCCGTGATAGGATCGACCCTGGCTAAGTGATTCTTCCACCCCTCGAGTTACCACCCATCAACAAGCAATATACTTTATCTTTCAATTACCTTTGAGATGATTCTTTTGGTGGTCATAATATTAAAGTTGTAGGACTATAGATACAGCATATGACATATAAATAATCACAAAAGACAACACCATAATGAAAGGAGTAGGTTACACAAATAATAAAATGCATAGG
>JAABOM020068841.1:0-38257 GCA_011800125.2 Solanum clarkiae | reverse complement strand
ATAAACTTCAAGTTCTAAATTATATTCAACTTAAAGTTCACAACTACTTAAAATTTAATTAATATCCTAAAATATAATAATTCAAGTTAAAAGTGCATAACTTGAATTTTTATAAGTATATAAACTCCTAAACTTCAATTAACAAGTATATCAACTTCAACTTCTAAATTATATTTAACTTAAAATTCACATCTACTTAAAATATATTTCCAATTTCAAATATAATTATAGAAAGCCAAAAACTAAAAATAGGAACTCTAAGCAAGATGCAAGTATTTTACATTGAATAAATTTTCAAAAACTAATATATACAACAATTAGAATTTTGAAAGAAAAAAAATACCTTTACCTTTTCCAATTAGCTTGTCGGGTCGATGGGCTTAGCTTGACGGACCAAATATATCCTACAAAGATGCAAAAATTCTAAAGTTCAAAATTTATACATGCAAGTTTGATTTTTCAAAGTTCAACTACAAACATTTAAATTTAAAATACTAATTAATGTACAAGCATCTAAAATAGATAATTCTAAATTCCTAACATAAAGTTCACTATTTAAAGTTCTATTTCATGACATTGATCAACCTACATTTTCCTAACTCAAAGTGCACAACTTAAAATATATCCAACCAAAATTTTGAAATTAAAGTAAGACTATTTAAACTTTCTATATTAAAGTACAAACTTTATATGTACACACCAAATGAAATTCTAAATTAAGGTTCAATACATCCAATTCATAACTAGAATCCAAATTTAATTGGAATTACAATAGCTTTATATACATTCTAATTATGTTGATATATTCTAATGTCAACATTTCTAATTTCTACCTTCTTTAATTTACTTTTAAAACTAAATTTTAACTTCAACAACAAATAAATTAAAACTAACAAACACTCAAATTTATAGTGTAATTCAAAAAATCCAATCCAAAAATCCGCATTCACAAATTCACACTTAACTATTCAAATCAACAATGACAATAACTTCAAATACAATTTAATTCCAACTAACAAAATTCAAATCACGAACTAACTCAAAACCTATTTCAAACTAGATTCCAAAAATATTCATTCATAAATTCACACTTAAATATACTTTCCAACAATGTCAATAACTTCAGATACATTTTAACTCCAACTAACAAAATCCAAATGACAAACTAATTCAAAACCCATTTCAAACTAGAATCCAGAAATATTCATTCACAAATTCATATTTAAATATACTTTCTAACAATGTTAATCACTTCTAATACACATTAATTCAAACTAACAAAACCCCCAAATCACAAAGTAATTCAAAATACCAAATTTGACCTAAACCATAAAATCAAAACATAGACTTTCCTCACTAATTCACAACTATTACTACAATTTAGCAATGTCAAAAATATATGTAAACTAAAATAACAAATAATTCAAGATTTTATAATTTTAAAAACTAAAAAAATCCAAAATAATGGCTAAGGAATTAAAAAAGAGAAAAAGAGAAGAGAGAGAGAGAGGGGGGGATGGCGTACTGGCGTTGGAGTGGAGGAGAAGAGATGGACGGAGGAGAGGGGGAGAAGAGGAGTGACGGGCAGAGGAGGAGTGAAGGAGCGATGGGGCAGCGGAGGAGCAATGGGCAGCGAGAGAGGCAATTTTTTAGCCTAATTAGCATACTAAACGTCGACCAAAATGTCTGAAATTTAGAGATATATTCACTAGGGGGCAGCAGACTGCGTCCCTTTTCTGTCGTCCCATTTAAAATTTTAATAATTTATTTATTATTAAAATATAAAATTAAAAATTAATTATTTTCTCACTAGGGGGCGACGGATTGTTCTCTGTTGCCCTATTTAAAAATTTAGTAATTTATTTATTATTGAAATATAATATGAAAAATTAATTATTTAAAAAAAAAAGACGGGCATACCAACACTGTCTGTCGCAGCATCCAAAAAATTAAAAGAATGAATTAATCTAATTTTTCCGATTAAATTATTTAAAATTTTAATTTTTTTAACAAAACATCAATGGATACCACCACGCTATCCTTCGCAAATCTTTAAATAAAAAAAACTAAAAAAAAATTTGCCAGAAAATTCTGCGAAATATTGCGGCAGGCATATAGTTTTTGTTTGTCGCTTTTATTAATTAAAAAAAATAAAAAAAATTATTTTAGAAATAAAGCGACAGACAGCGTCGCTTTCTCCATCGCTGTTAAAAGCGACGCAATCCGTCGCTTTTTTCCGGTCGAGGCCTATATTTAGTAGTGTATGCTGTTGCTTTTGATTTCGAGGGCTTTCCCAATACTGTTGGTGGCGTCACAAATGTGGCCACACCCCTCGAGATATGGACGTCCTCCAAAATCATACAGTATTCCTACTGTTGCTACTTTGTTATGAGACCCATGAAGCTTTCAAGGAGACCTCTTGGTCGACCTAGAAATATAAGAGGAGGAACTAGAAGTAGTATCTCGACTTATTGTAGAAAAAGTTTAGTAATTTTCATGATCTTCTTCAAAAATAAAATAAGTAATACCAAAATAATTAATGCCATGATAACTAATCATAACTTGTTTGCAAACCAAATAACCCTTAAATGCCTTACTAAGTGCAAAAACAGATTAAAAGAACACTAGATCATCATAATAGTTATCAAAAATTCAAATATCAATAGTGTTAAATAAGGTAAGTAAATACCGATGAAATAGCCCTACTTTTTTAGGTCGACCCGGAGGTCACCCAGAAAACTTCCTAGGTCTCTTAACAGAGTAGCAACAGCCAAACTGCTGCATGATTTTGAGGATGTCCACATCTCTTTCCGAGGGCGTTTCCCCATTTGTGATACCACAAACCGTATTAGGAAAGCCCTCGAAATCAAAAGCAGCAGCAATAGACATATCTGTGACACCTACAGAAGCAGCAGTAGGTCCACCTTGATTGCTAAACATTTGTGGCCTTCCATGTCATTTAGGGTTTCATACTGGTCCACTCGCATCAGCACCAGTCAGAATATTGGGATCACTAGCAGGAAAGCTAAGCCGCATTGGCACCGACATTAGTATCCACACTCTTCATAGGTCAACCTCTTCATCCGGGAGTAGAATCTTTCTTAGGCCACCATCTAAGATTGGGGGAAGCCACACCTGATCCAGGAGAAGCATTGATTGTCCCAGTCGTAGGAGGACAGTCATCACCCAAGCCTAGGGCCTAGACGTGACACGGCGAATGGTAACCTAAAGGGATCCCAAATAAACCTCTTAGTATATCTTTCACACAACCTTGATTGCGGAAGACAAAGAGGATAACAAACAAGTAATAATAGATCATAAGGGACGCGAGAATAAAGAAGTTCTTCATAATAGCATGGACATAAAGGAGTCAAGCTCGATAATACAACAATCTTAATATCCAACAATACCTCTACTAGTAGATAGGGCTGGGGCCAAGACATTTCCCGGGCTCACCCTCATAGATAAGTATCCAAAAGTACAAGATAAAGTCTTAACAGAAACATAGAAGAAAGTAGATATTGTCCCAGAGAGGAGGACTCACCAAAAGCTAACTTCGAATGATTTGGCTATCCATGTGGAAATGGAGGATCAATAAGAGCTCTGGTTCCTACATGGTGATACCATGTAGGCATAAAATATGCGTTATTACTTGGAATGTACTAAGTATGCGGGATGCAATGCAATAAAAATCATGAGTCGTGATAATCAAGATGTTTAATCATAGTCATTATACATGAGTTCAATATAACATGTATAATCAATACTTAGGTTAAAACATGCGTGATAAAAATCATACTTGCATAACTTGTTTAATACAACAAAGTGACATGAATAGCTCATCCAAATACCTTGTACTAGAGGGTGAGGAATGTAGGTTAGGTCATAATCCCTTCTAGTAGGTAATACATGAGGGTGGAGGTATACCATAAGTCATAGTCCCTTCATGTAAGCATAAGATGGTGTATAATATTAACTCATACATGATGGTGAGACACACAACTAGAAATTTGCCTTGTACTAGAAGGTGAGACATACAACATAGTTCATAACCCCTTCTAGTAAGCTTCACAATTCAAATAAGAGTAAAACATAGCATAAGAGCTTAATAATTCACTTGTAGATCATAGAAACATTTCATGAGTTCATCACATACTTGGGAGCCCATAATTTATCATAATATACTTGTCTAGCAAATCATGCAATAATCTTTCATCAACAAAAGATTCATAATCGTGCAAACATACTCAAACATGGTGGGTATGCATACACATGCTTAAAATCATGCTATTTAGGAGTATAGAACAAGAAAGAGTAGAATTATTTCAGTTTGAGGTCATTCAAATCAACCCACCAAAATTGTAGTAAAACCCTCATTTGGGTGTCATGAAATCAATCTTAAAAATTCACCATCACTCATAATTTCATAGTTCATGTCATGCATAGCCTCAACAGGTATAAATCGGTTCATGGAATAAGCCTCAATAGATATTCATGCAGATATAGTCAATACTTGAAGAATCCAACCTCAAATCATGTTGATAATGCATAATAAAGTTTACCTATAAAATATCCGACATTAAAATTATAAAATTTGATAAAAAGGGAAGGTAGGCTTTAGGGGTGGAAGGGTTCCATGAATAAGACCCACATACCTAAACCTGAGACTTCTTGAAGATAACTTAAGGAAGACTTGGATCTTCGATTGGGTCCTTCAATTCCAAAGTATGCTCGTGAGATTCTTGAAATTGAATAGGGTATTTGTTAATGTTCTTGAGAGAATTTGAGAGGGTTTTATGGGTTTTAGAGATGAAAAATGACTAAGGAAGGAGTGTTTCACGTTTAAATGGGCATTTCCTTATTATGCAAATGTCTTTGCACAAAACAAGAAAAAGCAAGAAAAATTTCCACTGGTCTGCGCTCTAGACAGACCGTGAACCAGGCGCGAAGGGCCCAGTTACACTGTGCCGCATCCTAGACGTGTCGCGCCCTGGGAGCGTAGGCATACTATTTTTGGTCCCCATAGAAAAAATTATTTTTCACTACGGGTCTTCTAAAATTCGAGGGCTATCCTTTGCCAACTCAATTTTGCCCCCTTAACAAGAATATAAAGCCAGATTTTCGAAATCATGCACAGATTTTGAGATATTCAAGAATTACACATATAGGGCATTTTAAAGCTCATGAGGGGTGTTTCAATATCTTTCCTTGGGAACATTCATCCTCAAATGTCAAGGAAACATGCTTAAGAGAGAGATTATGAGACTTCTAGACCGACATGAATACAATAAATGCACTTAAACATCATTCTCAAAAAGTTTCAAACATATGCATCATAAGTAATCAAAACTTGTCACCATGAATATGTATGCATCCAAAAATTACATGAGAGATGAATCTTAAGACTTGAAATCATAGATAGGACTTAAATTTTTACCTTCGGCTTGAGTAGATTGAAAGAGGTATAGATATCGAGTTTGCATGTATGTTTCAGCTTCGAAGTGGCACTTTCAACTTGATGATTCCTCCAAAGGACTTTGATGGACGCCATATCTTTGTTTCTTAACCTTTTTACTTGCCTATCCAATATCTCTACCAGGACCTCATAAGTCAAGTTATCCTCAACAACACCCACAACCTCTAAGGGCACTAAAGCACATGGGTCACCCAAACACTTTCTCAACATAGATATATGAAAGATCTGATGAACCATACTCATATCAGTGGGCAACTCCAATTCATAAGTAACCTTACCAATTCTCCTCAAGATTCTGCAGGGTCCCACAAATCTTATTAATTTCCCTTTCTTGCTAAACTGGACCAAAATCAATCATCAACATTAAAATCAAAGTCTCTCCTTCTCATATCGGAGTAGGATTGTTGCCTACTTTGAGCCGTCTTCAATCTCTCCCTTATCAATCTCACCTTCTTCAAAGTTTCCATAACCAAATTTGGACCCAACAAAACCATCTCCCCTACATCAAACCACCCAATAGGGGATCTATAACGCCTATCATATAAAGCTTCAAAGGTAAGCCATGCTAAAGTTAGAGTGGTAGCTATTGTTATAAGCATACTTAAGAAGTAGCAGATGTTCATCCCTACTAACCTTGAACTCCAAGACACAAGCTCTAAGAATATCCTCAAGAGTTTGAATTGTCCTTTCGACTTGACCAACCGTTTGAGGATGAAAAACCATGGTAAGCTTGACCTTGGTACCAAGACCATTTTGGAATGATCTCAAAAAATGAGAAGTGAATTGAGCACCATAATCCGAAATGATAGATAATGGTAGCCCATGCAATCTAACCAACTCATGAATACGTAGATTGGCATAATCCTCGACACCATAAGTTATTTTAACTAGTAGAAAGTGAGCCGACTTTGTCATCCTATCAACAATAACCCAAAAGGAATCAAAGTGCTTTCTAGTCTTTGGCAAACTAATCACAAAATTCCTGTTGATCTCTTCCCACTTCCAAGTACGAATTTCTATGTCCTAGCCTAGGGCACCCATCCTTTTATATTCGTCTTTCTCTTATTGGCAATTGCAACACCTAGCTACAACTTGGCAATATCCCTCTTCATAGTACCCCTCCAATAAACCTCCCTCAAGTCTTTATACATTCTTGTGGAACTGGGGTGAATAGAGTAGGACAAATTATGTGCCTCTTTCAAAATCAACTCCCTCAATTCATCAACATTAGGCACACATAGTCTGCCTTGGTACCTAGAACATTATCTCTCCATTAGGAAAAAACCTCCACTTTACCATCCTTCATCAAAGCTTTCAATTCTAGAAAGGTGGGGTCAAGGTCTTGTTTGGACTTATCCTTTTCAATCAAAGAAGATTTGGAGACATCAATAACTACCACACCTCTATTTTCAACTTTATTCAACCACACTCCCAACCTAGCTAACTGATGGACTTCATTAGCCACCTCCTTATTGCCATTATCAATATGAGCTAAACTTCCCATGTACACTCTACTTAGATCATCGGCCACAACATTAACTTTGCCAGGATGATAGTGCAAACTCATGTCATAATCCTCAAAGAGTTCAAATAACATTCTTTGTCTCAAATTAAGATCCCTTTATGTGAACACATATTGGAGACTCTTATGGTCAATGAATATATCTACATGAACCTCATACAAATAATGACGCCATATTTTCAAAGAAAATACCAAGGCCGCGAATTCAAGATCATGGGTGAGATAATTACTCTATGCACCTTTAGAAGTTAGAAGCATATGCTTTAACCTTACCATTTTACATCAATACACACCCCATACCAATCCTTAAGGAATCCCAATAAACTACAAATCCTTCTAGTCCTTCCGATAAAGCCAAAATAGGAGCGGAGATAAGCTTGTCTTTCAAAGTTTGAAAACTTCCTTCAAATTCATCGGTCCAAATAAATTTTGCCTTTTTTGTGTCAACTTTGTCGAAGGGGAAGCAATTGAAGAGGAACCGTGCACAAACCTCCTGTAGTAACCCGCTAATCCTAAGAAACTCCTAATATCCGTTGGAGCTAATGGCCTAGGATAATTTCTTATCACCTCTGTCTTCTTAGGGTATACTTTGATTCTATCACCCGATATCATATGCCCTAGGAATGCAACCTCACTCAACAAAAATTCACATTTATCAAATTTGGCAACCAACTCATCCCTCAAAATCTGCAACACCACCCTCAAATCTTTCACATGCTCTTTTGCACTTCAGGAATAGATCAATATGTGATCTATGAAGACTATCACAAATATATCAAGGTAGGATTTTAAGACCCTATTCATGAGATCCATAAATACCGCCAGTGCATTAGTTAAACCAAATGACATCACTACAAATTCAAAATGCTCATACCTAGTCCAAAAAGTCATTTTGGGAATATCACACTCCTTCAGCCTCACTTGGTGGTATTCAGACTGAGGACCAATCTTAGAAAATTGACTAGCCCCTTGTAGTTGATCAAATAGGTCATCTATCCTTGGTAGAGGATACTTGTTCTCTATAGTGACTTTATTGAGTTGCAAGTAGTCGATGCGCATTCTAAGTGATCCATCTTTCTTTCATACAAACAACACTGATGCATCCCAAGGAGACTTGCTAGGACTTATAAAGCCCTTCTCCAACAAATCCTTCAATTGATCCTTTAACTTCTTTAACTCCGCTAGGGCTATAAGATAAGGGGGAACGAAAATGAGTTGTGTATTAAGGAGAAGCTCTAATACCAAAGTATTTTTCCTTTCAGGAGGAAAACCAGGAAGCTTATCAAGAAAGATATCAAGAAACTCATTGACCACCAGAACCAACTCAATAGGAAGGACTTTGAACTCAATACCCCTAACCCTTACAAGATGGTAAATGCAACCCTTAGAATCAATTACTTGGCCTTAAGACAAGAGATAAGCCTAATCTTAACCATCGAATCATGACCCTCCCACTCCAAGACGAGCTCATTAGGAATTTGGGGCCTAACTTTATGGGTTCTACTATCAATAGAAGCATGATATGCGTGTGAGAAATCCATCCCAAGAATAATGTCAAAATCTACTATGTCAAGTTCAACAAAATCACAAGGGAAGACTTTATACAATATAGCCATGAGGAAACCCCTATAGACTTTTCTAGCTATAATAGACTCACCAACAGGGGTAGATACCTCATAGGGTTCACATAACAATTCGGGACACACATGAAGCTTATTGGCATCAAAATGAGTAACGAAAGAAAGAGTAGAACCCGGATCTAATAAATCGTATACATCATAGTCAAAAACCTTTAACTAGCAGTAACAACAACGGGCACCTCATCCACTCCTTGTCTCTCTTGAAGAGTATAAAATCGATTATGATGTGGAGCACCCCCTTGTTAGCCACTTTGGGCCCTTTGATTAACATGAACACCTTGTCCTTGAGGATGACCATCTTTGCCCTTAGTTTGAGCATAAGGGAAATCAACAAGCTTGTGGCCCACTCTTCCACACCCATAGCAAGCATTCAAATCCTCAAGAACTTGCTATTATGATTCCTTCCATATTGTGGGAACCTTGGAAACTTGCCCCATAATTGCCACCTTGGAACCTTAGGTTAGGCACCCCATCATTAGAAAATCTTTTGTTTGGAGCATTAGAGGATGCTTGGCCTTGAAACCTATGACCTTGTTGGAAATGGCTGCCCTTAGCACCTTGGAAACCACTATCAAACCGAGCCCTCTTGGACTCCCCACTTCTCCTCTTTCTAATCTTCTCCCCTTCAAGTTGTTTAGTGTAGGTCATGAATTGAGAAAATTCCATGTCACCCATAAGCATAGCAGTGTGACATTCTTCATTCATCAAATCGGACACCTCAGACCACAAACTTGTTCATTCTTGCCCTAGTATCGATAACCAAGTAAAGAGCATACTTTGAGGGCTTGTTAAATTTGAGGATAATACTCTCTCACACTCATAGAGCCTTACTTGAATTCATAAATTCCATCACCTTTCCCTCTGTCAACTTAATTGGAATGAATCGATTGAGGAAGGCGATCTTGAATTCCTTCCATGGGGTAGGGTCATTATTCCTCCTCTCAAATTTCTATTGAGTAAACATAATTTAGGTAACACCTTTGAGTTGATAAGCCACAAGTTGTGCCTTCTTTTCCAAACTTATCCCCATAATAGTGAGAACCTTATACATCTCAGCCATAAACTCTTGGGGATCCTCTTCCATTTTGGAGTCATGAAACTCTTGAGATTTGATCCTTGCAAAGTCGCTCACTTTTAAGCCTGGAGTAGGAGCATGAGGAGCTTGGGCTCCGTGGTTCAATTGATTACTCATGTAATATGCCAACATAGTGATGGCACTCCGAAATTTGACTTCTGTAGCCCTCTTCTCCTTGAGGAGGTTGATGAGCCGGACCCTCCTCGGTTGTGCGGGCCTTCCATGGTCTCCCTATTGGTAGTGGCATAATCTAAAAGAGCAAATGAGTATTCATTAGGGAAATGAACCCTACATTTTAAAACTAAAGCATGACATAGATCATAAAAAAGTGAACCATTTTCTAAAATGGCTCATAGGCTCATATTCATAGTGTTGGCATGCTTCACAACTATGAACAAGACTCTACTCGACGCAGTTTGTTGGATTTATGAGGATCATTAAAAACCTTCCTCTAATACCAAGCTTTTCATCACTCAAGCCTAGGGCCTAGATGTGACAGGGCAAGTAGGAACCCAAAGGAATCCCAAACAAGACTTTTAGCATATCTTTGACACATCCTTGGTTGTGGAAGCAAAATAGGATAACCAAAACGTAAATATAGATCATAGGGGAAGTATTAATAAAGGAGTCTTTCATAATAGCATATATATAAAGGAGTCAAGCTCGATAGTACAACTATCTCAATATCCAACAACAACTCTACTAATAGATGGGGCGGGGCCCAAGACATCTTCAGGCTCACCCCCATAGATAAAGTCTTAACATAAAAATGGAAGAAAGTAGATATTTTCCTCAGATATAAGGACTCACCAAAATCTAACTGTGAATGATCCGGCTAGCCATGTCGAGGAGGAGAACCAATAGGAGCTCCAATTCCTACATAGTGATATCATGTAGGCATAAAATATACATTATTACTTGGAATGTACTAAGTATGTGGGGTGAAATGCAATAGAAAACATGAGCCATGATAGATGCTTAATATTATCATTAGACATAAGTTCAATAAGACATGTATAATAAATACTTAGGTTAACACATTTGTGATAACAATCATACTTGCATAACTTGTTTAATATAATCATTAGACATGAGTTCAATAAGACATGTATAATAAATACTAAGGTTAAAATATTTGTGATAACAATCATACTTCCATAACTTGTCTAATAAAATAAAGTGACAAGAATAGGTTATCCAAATACCTTGTACTAGAAGGTGAGGCATGTAGCTTAGGTCATAACCCCTTCTAGTAGGTAATGGATAATATATGAGGGTGGAGGCATAACATGGGTCATAAACCCTTCATGTAACTATAAAATGGTACATAATATTAAACCGTACAAAAGGGTGAGGCACACAACATAGTTCATTACCTCTTCATGTAGACATTTTCCTTCTTCTAGAGGCTGAGGCATACAACCTAGTTCATAACCCCTTCTAGTAGACTTCACAATTCACATGAGAGTAATACATAGCATAAGAGCTCAATAATTCACTTGTACACCATTGAAACCTTTAATCAATTAATCACATACTTGGGAACCCATAACTTATCATAATATACATGTCTTGCAAATCATGCAATAACCTATCAACATAAGATAAATAATCATGCAAACTCACTCAAACATGGTGGGTACGCATATACGTACTTAAAATCATGCTATTTAGGAGAATAGAAAATGAAGGAGTAAAATTAATTCATTTTTGAAGTCATTCAAATCCACCCACTAACATAGTTGTAAAACCCTCATTTGGGTGTCATGAAATCCATCTTAAAAGTTTACCATCACTCATAATTTCATAGTCCATGCCATGCATAACCTCAATAGGTATAAATCAATTCATGGAATAAGCCTCAATAGATATCCATGCACATATATTCAATACTTGAAGAATACAACCTTAAATCATGTTTATAATGTATGATAAAGTTTACCCATAAAATATCCAACATTAAAATCATGAAATTTGATAAAGAAGGAAGGTTTGGCTTCATGGGTGGAGGGATCCCATGAATGAAACCCACATACCTAAACTTGAGATTTCTTGAAAAAAAATATGAGGAAGAGTTGGAGCTTGGATTGGGTCCTTGAATTCCAAAGTGTACTCTTGAGATTCTTGAAATTGAATGGGGTATTAGTTAATGTTTTTGAGAGAATTCGAGAGGGTTTTGTGGGTATTAGAGATGAAAAATCACTACAGAAGGAGGGTTTCACATTTAAATGGGCAATGGATTATTACCCAAATTCCCTTTGACGAAATAACAAAAATCAGCAAAAATTTGCACTGTTCTGTGACCTAGGCGCGATGCGGACCAGGCACGAAAGGCCCAGTTACATTGTGCCGCATCCTAGGCGCATCACGCCCTGCGCAGGCACACTGTTGCTGGCCCCATACCAAAAATTATTTTTCACTATGAGTCTTTTAAAATTCGAGTCGTACCCTTTTTCCACTCAATTTTGCCCCCTAAACAAGAATATAAAGTCAAATTTTTGAGATCATGCACGAATTTTGAGATATTCCAAAACTACACTTGTGGGGCATTTTGAAACTCATGAGGGGTGTTTCAAGGATGACCAGGTCGCCTTTTTGTACCACTCTAGTCGGGTAATTTTGATTCCCCCAATTTGGCTACAGTAGAATCATCCTTACAAGGACGACCAGGGCCTCTTCGTTGTTAATTTTCATGCCCTTCTATAAAAATAACATAAATAAAAAGAAATTTACTATATTAAATTCTATTATTTAAATTTTGATATAGATTATGGTAGAAATATTGATCTATCATAGAAAAATCATGTGCTCAAGAAAAATTATAGCATAAATGTGATTTCCTATGTCATGTGTTATAAATAAACGTGTAGAATTTTTTTTATTAAGTTTGAACTTATGTATTAAATTCACGTGTGATAGCAGAATTTCCCCAATATAACAAAAATTATTTAATGTCATATAAAGTAACTAAAGTATGAAGTAAATTGCTTAGAATATTAAATTAATAATGATGTTAAATTTTTGACATCGCGTTATGACACTTTAGAGAGTTATCACAAGACCAAAATACATCCAACTACATAAAATAAAAAATTTTATCTCATAATATTAAAAAAAAATTTAAGTTTATTCTTGACTTCTCAGACAGAAAAATTAAGGTCACGATGATACCTATCCTAACTCATCAATAAATGAGTAATCATTATCCAAACTAAATGTTTATCAAAACACAAAATAAGTATTTAAAAAATAACAAAAGTAAAGTCTTAAAATCAAGATTTCATAGAATACATTTCGAAAACTTAAAAAAAAACTATTTACAATACTAAATGTGATGTCATGAATACAAAGTTTCTAGAATAATGTGAACAAGATCCAAAAATTACTAAAAATCAGTTTCGGGGCTGATTGGTTGTGGTTTTGAAGTGGTTGTCTTGAGTGTTTCTGCTTTACGTCCAAGAAGACTGTAATTAACTAGTAGCTCCATCTTCATTATCTTTCTTACTATTCAAACTTCTCAATAATCGCTTGATTGTAATAGTCATACCCTTGAATATTTTCATTAAAATTTTGTCCAGTTGCAACTCCTTTGAACTGTTCAGCCCCCACAAAAAAGATGAAAGTTGTTAGTAACACTTCTAAAGCCAAATAGTAATAATATCGATAAGATGGTATAATTTAAAATTTTTATTTTTAACCTAGCTAGGTAGAAATCTTAGATATTTTTTGACACTGATATTTTGAAAAATTCTTTTTTAAATATACCTAACATTCTCGAACAATCACTTTTAATGATTACATGACTCTAAGAAAAATGAACAATGTTACCTTGTTAGTAATCTCATGAGAATATGTGGGAGAATGTTGAAAGTTAGATTTGTGTGGTTAATAAGATTTGAATTTCTTCCAACCAAAGCTTCTTTGTTGTTATGGTTTTATTTCCCAGTTTCAGCAACTCAAATGAAATATCATGACCTTGTCCTATTAAGTGACCTTCTTATAGTATCTCCATGGATATTACTACATCAAAATGACAAGAACAAATTAAAGTTTACTATATCTAAAAATTGATTAAAAAAAATTTCGAGGATATCTAAACAAAAAAAAGATTGACATATCAATAATAAAGAGAAGGAAAATAACCTTGTCTCATGAGGAAATTCATTATCCAAGAAACTCAAAGTTCCATAGCCACTTGCTTAGATTTCATGAAGTGACTTTCTATTTTCTCCAAAGTTAAAATATGGCGCATTGGTTGTTGGAGGATCATGCCATTTTTCATAGGGTTTTCTTGTTTCCTTGTCCTAGTAGTGTTGAAATTCCATATAGATGATTCATAAATAAATTTGACTTCAACTGAGAAAGAGATACGAAGGAGTAAGATCATTGCAAACCCAAAGAAGAACAAATAGCAATATACGGTTGTCCCATGGAAGCAACATGTTAGAAGCGCAAGTAGGTCTGAAAATCGGGAGGAATTAGGAAACCCTACAAATTGAACGTGTTTATATAAAGAGGTTGTGTCGGACTAGGCCCAGTGGACTAGGCCAGCTAGTTTGTTATTTATTTGGGGTTGGGCCCAAAAGTGTGTACTCGTTTTCTTTTGAATAAATAAAAGCCTAGTTTTACTTTATTAAAAAAAATTCATGAAGTGACTTCCTCGATTAAAGATCATGACCTTTTCTTATTCTAATTTTCCAAAATTAGAACGATAAGTTGACCTCATAAAATCTCTTTTCAAATGTGAACTTTTTAGCGTATGTGGATCCTTGGCCTTAGGTTAATTTTGATTTCAAGGACGACTCTTTTTCTAATTTCTCCAATATGGGGATTTTAGGCAGTAGTTGTTCAAGAATCATATCATTTATTTTAGGATTGTCTTGATCCCTTCTTCTTGAAATGCACATATTGTTATCTTGTTTCTTCATAACAATAGGCATAGGGATAACTGTTTTAGGGTTTTCTTGATTTATCCCATTACTAAAACTATTTTTGCTTGTTCCTCCTTCCATTTGTAATATGGAAACACTGTTCACTCCCATGTAATAAATATAAGATAATGAATAATCATCATCCTCTTGAAAAGCTAATGAATAACTAAGAATGTTGGTAGTGGTCATAGGTTGTTGCTCCTTAGGAATAATATTAAATAATTCTTAAACACTCTCAGAATTTCGATGATGATTTAGAGAAGAATTTTCTACTGAGGTGCTAGGTATAATGGTTGTGTTCATGTGCTATCTTCAGCCATATCAAATATTTTTGAGAAGTCTTCTTCTTCACCAAAATAAAAGATTTTTTAGGGGTCTGCATTTGCACCAAAATTATATATTTTTGACAATTCTATTTCTTTAGCAAAATCAAATGTATTATTCCATGGTATAGTGGAGGAATAAAGCCCTTGATGATCAATATATATATTTTGGTAACTACCTTTTATTACCAGATCTTTCAATTTGTACAACTTTAAAACTCAAGGTTTGAACATTCCCAAGCTCAAAGCTCTATTCTATTTCCTCTTTCTAGGATAGCTACCTAAACTAGACTATGGATAACAATTACACTCTTTCATTAGAATATCTAATCTGGGGTATGTATTACTTCTACAATGGACTTTTTGAATACATTGCTTGATGATTACCTTTAAACTATACCTTGTTTTCTAGAAAATTATGTTATTTCTCTCTTGCCACACATAGTAGACACTTGCTTCCAGTACTATTCCATATAGTTTTGCTATTGCTGCTCTTCCTGATGCATGAGTTATTGCACACTCCATTTCTACCAGCCACCTTCTGACTACTCTTGTGACCTTCATCCATTTCAGTAGCTTTTGTCATAGTTTGCTTGACTTTGTGCACTCAAAGAAAAAGTGTAGCTGACTCTCAGGTGTATTATTGCATAATGAGCATGTTGTATCTGTAAGAAGTCCCCATCTCTCTAGCTTATCCTTCATATAAATTTTTCCATGGATTGCTAGGTATAGGATGAAGATCCACTTAGGTTTGTCAAGGTTGTTGTAGACTACCATCCTCCATGGTACCATCATGTATTCTCCTCTTAACTTGTTGTATGTTCTCTTGATATTGTATGTTCCAACTTCCAATGTTTCTTCTTTACTCATTGCTGCATTCTCAAGCCATTTTCTCCCTTGTATTTTTTTACTACACATGAAGCTTGATTTTCTTGTGTTTCCAATGGTTTTTTCTTCTTTACATAATATGATGTACCCAGATTACCTACAACTTGTCTTTCTTGTTTACCAAGATCCACAAAAGCTTGATAATTTCAACTTTGTTCCGTCTTTATATCCATTATGTTGAGTCCATCTGCTACTTTAGGTTGGAAAAATGTTTCTCGGGCTAGTAATGCATTCCCTCTGTTCTGGACTTCCCCATTCCATAAGAATCTCTTGCATATGATTTCCACCTGTTGCAAGACGTTCTTTGGCATGAGAAAAACTTGGTACCAGAAATTCTGAATTGATAGTAGTACACTTTGGATCAGTTGCAACCTTCCTGCATAAGATAGAAATTTTACACTCCATGTTTGTATACTCTGCATCATTCCGTCTATCAATGGTTGGAATTGGTTGATTGTAAGCTTTTTTATACTCAGTGGTACTCCGAAGTACCTAAAAGGTAGTAAGCCCTTTTTAAAACCTATGTATCTCAGTATTTCTTCTTGTTGTGATTTTGTTACACCTCCAAAGTACACATTGCTTTTGTTTTGATTTGCAACGAGTCCTGATGCTCTTGAGAACTCTGGAAAGCAATCAATATTAATGTAACTATTTAGAGCTTTATCCGTGTTTATTGGTGTATGTAAAAAATAAATCCTAGGGAATAAAGGAAGAATCATACTTCTTAGTTTTCTATGCAAAGACAAATATAAAATTATCCATTCCTGGAATACTTATATAATGTGACACTGATCTAGTATATGGACCATAACTTCTTTAGATCCACTCGTCATTTTAATTTAGTAGATATCATGTATGAATTAGGATGATTTATTACTCTATAGATGTTATACACTAAAATAGGAAAAATAACTAAAAATCATTTAGTAGGACTTTGACAAGATATGACAAGATTTAAAGTGGCACATCCATTATTTCAAAATTATAATTAGTAAAATGGATTTTTTTGTAGATATTATACACTAAAATAGAAAAATAACTATTAATTACTTAGTACACTTGACTTGATATCATAAAAGTTCAACTATCATCTCTCTGTATTTTAAAAGTATGCTGAGTAACTTCTTTCTCGAATAAATGATGATTTCTAAATGAATTTTATGTAGATATTATGTACTAATATAGAAAAATTACTAACAATCACTTAGCAGGACTTAACTGGACAAGAAAACTCCTATTGACACCTCTCTATATTTTTAAAATTATGTCGAGTAATTTCTTTCCCAGAATTATTGATGATACTAAAATCTATGTCTTACATTAAAATATTATTTGAAATTTAAAAAAATTTAGAAAAATCTACATATTATATTAAATTTATTATTTAAAATTTTATATGGATTATGGTAAAAATATTGATCTATTACCAATGTGCTTGAGAGAAATTGCGGTGTAAATACGATTTTTTTTTTTTGCATGTTACATGTCGTAAACAAATATTGTAGAATTTTTCTATTAACTTTAATTCATGTCTTAATTTCACTCTTGATAACCGAATTTCACCCAATATAACTATAAATATAAAATTATTTATTGTCATATAAAAGTAACAAAAATATAAAGGTATTTCTTAGAATACGAATTAATGACAAAACGTTATGTCACATCAGAGAATTACCTTGAAGAATATATTCCATCACATAAAATAAAAAATTTCATCCCATAAAATTAAGAAAATTCTAAGTTTATTCCTAAACTGTCACAATCCAAAAATCAAGGTCATGACGATTTTTGTCCTAACCCACTGATGAGTAAGTCAACTGTAACACCCCTCATGTGCTTCAAAATGCCCTATAAATGTATTTCTTGAATATATCAAAATTTGTGCATGATATTCAAAATTCAACTTCATATTCTTATTCAGAGGGAAAAATTGTATGGGAAAAGGTTAGCCCTCGATTTTTAGATGACCCGTAGAGAAAATTATTTTTTGCTATGGGGAGCTGAGGCAGTGAGCCTGCGTGCCCAAGCCGCGACACGCCTGGGGCGCGCCTTACTGTAAGTTGGCCTGGCCTCCGCGCTTGGTCTGTGTCGCGCCTAGGGTGCGAACTAATGCAATTTTTCTCTTATTTTTCCCGCTTTTATCCAAGGGCTTTTCAGTAATAACCCAATGTCCATGTCTCGATTCAAACTAGGGCCTAGACCTGACTTGACGAATGGGAAACCCCGAGGGACCCCAAACAAGACTCTTAGCATATCATACACACATTCTTGGTCGTGGAATTAAGATAAACAACAAGAGAAAACATAAACAAGGGAAATTGATACTAAAGGAGAGAGTTTAATACTTAAATAACATAGATGAGTCAAAACCCAAGCATAACACATCACTTTTCCAACAACACCTCTAGACATAGAACTTAGCGAGGGCCAACACAAGCATTTGGGCTCACCCTCATAGTAATGACCATAAGTATTCCAAAATATACAAGATTTAGTCTAAGAATAAGAATGAAAAAAGACAGATATTGTCCCCGGACATGAGAACTCACAAAAGCTAAGTTGAACAATCCGTCTAGCTATGTAAAGGAGAATCAATGGGAGCTCTGGTTCCTACATGGTAATATCATGTAGGCATAGAGTATGTATTAGTACATTTGAATATACTAAGTATGTAGGATGCAATGCAACAAGAGATAGGAAACGTCGGCAAAATACAATATCATACGCAACGGATAGTATAATAACAATATGTCACATATGAATGATGCTTGAAGTAAAACATGCTTATATAGAACATATTACATGTGAACGAAGAGACCATATCTGTAGACCAAGAAAAATTAGTACTTGAAATCCAAGGTAGACCACCCCTTACAAGTGATTGAGGTACCAACCCCTCAATTGGTTGACGGACATGACCACCCCCTGTCGGAAGTGATTAATGTACCAACCCCTCAATTGGTTGATGACTTACCACCCTTATACAAGGTAATTGAGGTACCAACCCCTCAATTGGTTGAGGACATGACTATCCTTCGTCGGAAATGATTGAGGTACCAAACACCAATTGGTTGATGGCTTACCACCTCCATTCGAGGCAATGGAGGCATCACCCATCAATTGGCTATGGTCAACTCACAACAAAATAGATACTTCTTATGAAATCAATACATATATACCATCCTTTCATCATCATAAAGTTTTTCCACTCATATAATGCATTAGGCCTTCAACAACTCAAGAAACATAATCCCGATATTTATCAAACACTTGGTGGGTGTGTAATATTAGTGTAAAACTATAAAATTCAAGAGTGAAATCATGCAAATATATTCAATATAAAACCACCCACAAACATTTGGTAGTACCCTCAAGAAATATACATCAAAACCCTTCATCAAATATCAAGATAGATCAAAGATTCATAGCATAAAACGTGCTTAAATAGTCACACTTTTACAAAACTCCAACATAGTTCATAGTAAAATTCATAATAGAAAACCCATAAGTAAAATCAACTTAGAAACATGAGTTTTATGTAAAAAAGAAGCTTGGGCACCATGGGTGAAAGGATCCAATCGTTGAAACCAACATACCTCAACGTTGGAGAATTCCTTGATGAAGATGTTGATAAGAACTTGAAGCTTGAGTGATTTCCTTAAGATTTGGAATGAGATTTGGCACTTGAATTTTGAGTAAAATATTGGTCTAAGTGTTTGAGAGAGTATTGGGACATGTCTTATATGACATGAAGGTGAAATATGGTTAAGTATAGATATTTTCATATATGGGAAGACTTATGCCTAAGAGCTGAAAGCCTTGGACTGAACTAAATAAACTGGAAAAATTTTAACACTGAGGCGTGCCCCCGGCGCGTCGCTCCTGGGGTGCGATTCTTCACTGGAAATCGCGCACTTTGAAATTTCAAATTTTAATACGGTTGCTCTATAATTGGGGTTAGACATATTGCCCACTCAATTTGCCTCTTGATCAAGAATATGAAGTCGAATTTTTGATATTACGCACGAATTTTGAGATATATAGAAATTATGATTATGGGCCCTTTCGAGGCACATTTTCGGACACTTTTTGGGGTCGTTTCAATATATCCCCCTTGGGTGCATTCGTCTTCAAATGTCAAAGAAATATACATAAAAAGAGTAATCAAATTCCATGATTTTAATGTTGAATACTCTATGGGTAAACATTATTATAAATGTAATTGTTGTTTGGATTCTTCAAGAATATATATGCATGGATTTCTATTGAAGCTTATTCCATGAGTGGACTTATACCTATTGAGGTTTTGCATCACATGAACTATGAAACTATGAATAATGGTGAATTTTAAGATGGATTTCATGACACCCAAATGAGGGTTTTTCTACTGTGTTGGTGGTTGATTTGAATGACTTCAAAATAAATTGATTTTACTCCTTCTTGTCCTATACTTCCAATTTTGCATGATTTTAAGCAACTGTATGCATGCCCACCATGTTTGATTAAGATTGCATGAGTATGAATCTTAAGTTGATGGAAGACTATTGTATGATTTGCCAGACAAGTGATTTTATGATAAGTTATGGGCTCCCAAGCATGTATTAAACTCATGAATAGTTTCAATGATCTACAAGTGAATTATTGAGCTCTTATGCTATGTTTTATTCTCATGTGAATTGGGAAGCCAACTAAGTTGTATTCCTCACTCTTGAGTACAAAGCAAATGTCTACATGAAGAGGTTATGAACTAAGTGTGTGCCTCACCCTCTTGTACGACTTAATGTTATGCACTATCCATTGCCTACATAAAGGGGTTCTCACCCTCATGTATGCTTTAGTACTATGCAACATCCTATACCTACATGAAGTGGTTATGAACCTATGCTACATCTCCACTCTCGTGTACTATCCAATACCTACTAGAAGGGGTTATGATCTTAGTTATCTTCCTCACCCTCTAATACAAGGTTTTTGGATGAGCTATTCATGTCACTTTATTTGTGTTAAACAAGTTATGCAAGTGTGATTATTATCACGCATGTTTTGACCAAAGCATTGATTATACGTGTCATATTGAGCTTACATCTATCGATTATGATTATTCATCTTGATTATTATGCTTATGGTCCTCGTTGTGTCCTAACCAAGCCTAGAACCTAGACGTGACACAGTGAATGGGAAGTCCGGAGACAACCCAAACAAGCCTCTTAGCATATCATGTATACATCCTTGGTTGTGGAAGCAAACTGATACAATAACAAGAGTCAATTATTCAAAAGGGAAGAAGGACTAAGGGAAGTCTTTGATAATCATAAAAACATAAGAAAAGTTGAGCTCATAAGCATATACAAAGTATCCAACAAAACCTCTACTTAAGAATGAAGTGTGGGCCAAGAGACTTCCCCGGCTCACCCTCATAATAATAAGTATTCAACATAAGGAATAAGTCTCAACATAGAATGAATAAAATAGATATTGTCCTCAGAGTTGAGGACTCACCAAAAGCTTTCTTTAAGAATCGAACTAGCCACGTGGAGGATGATCAATAGGAGCTCCAGTCCCTAGATCGTGATACCATGTAGGAATAGAGTATGCATTAGTACTTGGAATGTAATAAGTGCACAAGGTGCAATGCAACAAAGACGTAAGCCATAATATTCAAAATGCATACATATAAGCAATGGATATAATCTCAATATGATATGCATGATCAATGCTTGTAATAAAACATGTATGTAAAACATATAACTTACATAATATATCATACATATGCGGGAGGAGACCTTAACCAACATAGACCAAGCAATCTACTACTAGGAATCTAAGGCATGACACCCCCTTCATATGGTGACGAAGCACGACAACCCCTATATAAGGTGACAAGGCATGACACCCCCTCGATATGGTGTGGTCTACTTGCCAAGGTAAATCAAACATGATAACATGAACTAGATTGATACACTAGTAAAACCCATTCAGGGAAATAATATCATCCTATTGTGGCACATAGTTTAGAGACTAAAGACTTTATATAAGGACCACTTAAGTCGAGCCCCCACCTTAAGCCTCAATCGGTGCTATGTCTAATCACACGGAATACTTGGAATAATCATGTCTAATTATAACATACACAACTTGTAAAAAACATGAATCAGGACATGAGTAGCTCATTCACATGCTTGACCTCTACTAGCGAGCATAACTTGAACATGAGGGTAAAATAGTAATCATGCCTAATCCCTCAACTTGACATGAATGGTTCACAAAAGGATAAAATCTTGAAATAGCGCTCAACTTGTCACTTGTAGAATCATAAATACTTTTCATGAATTTATTACAACCTTGGAAGCTTTTAATCATCATGAAATCGCTTGACTTGTAAATCATACAATAGCTCATCAACAACTTAGGAATTCTTGTCATGTAATTTAATCAAACACATGGTGGGTTCATGACACTTGTTCAAAATCATGCAACTAAAGAGTATAACAAGAAGGAGTAAAATCAATTCAAATCAACCAACTAATAATGTAGTAAAACCCTCATTTTGGATATCTTGAAATTCACCTAAAAATTCACAATAATTCATAGTTTTCATAGTTCATACCATGCATAACTTCAATAGATATAAATAAACTCATAGTATGAGATTAAAATGGATATTCATGCATAATCAGTCAATGCTTGATAAAACACAACATAATTTACGTTTGTAATCCATAATAAGACACATAATTTTTGTTCGTAATCCGTAATAAGAGATACTCATTAGTAATATAACCTAAAAACATGCAATTTTCATAGAATGAGAAGGTTGGACTCTATGGGTGAAAGGACCCATAGATGAAGACCCACATACCTCACACTTGGATTTTCTTGAAATTGAGTTGGGGAAAACTTGAATCTTGAAATGAACTCTTGAGTTCCAAAATTGAGATTGAAGTTCTTGAATTTGAATGAGAGATTTGATGATATTTTTGGAGAGGTTTAACGAGGGTTTTGTGAGTTCTATAGTTGAAAAAATGACTAAATATGGAGGATTTCATGTTTAAATGGGAATTGGGTAATTACCTCAAATGCCCATGGATGAAATATGAAAAACAGGGAAAAAAATTACACTGGCCCGCATCCAGTCCATGATGAGGACCAAACACGAAGGACCAATTGTGCTAGTCCGTGCCCAGGCCGCATCGCACCTGGGGCATAGATGTAGACTGAAAATCGTTTCACTAGAGGAAATTATTTTTTATAAGGTCCTTGTAAATTTTAGGTTTTACCCATCTCCTACTCAATTCCGCCCCCTGATCAAGAATATGAAATCGGATTTTTGAAAACACACATGGTTTTTGAGATATATGAAAATTATGATTATGGGGCATTTTGAAGCATATGAGGGTGTTTCACGTTGAATTGCACCCCGCATACTTAGTACATTCCAAGTGTTAATGCATACTCTATGCCTACATGATATCACTATGTAGGAACCAGAGCTCCTATTGATTTTCCTTCTCCATGTAGCTAGCCAAATCATTTGAAGTTAGCTTTTGGTGAGTCCTCATATCCTGGGACAATATCTACTTTCTTTCACATTTATGTTAAGACTTTATTTTATGCTTTTGGATACTTATCTATGAGGGTTAGTTCGGGAGATGTCTTGGCCCCCACTGCATTAGTAGTAGAGATGTTGTTGGATATTAATTTGATTTTTAGTAGTGATCTTGACTCCTCTTATTCCTACGTTATTATCAAAGATTTCCCTTAGTCCCGTATTTCCCTCTATGCTCTTTATGTTGACTGTTGAGATGGAAGTCCCAGTCCCACTTCCGTTAGACTTTAGAGTTACTTGTTCTAGTTTTATTTTGCTTTTGCAACCAGTGATGTGTTTATGATATGCTAAGAGGCTTGTTTGGAGTCCTTTCGGGTTTCCTATTCATCGTGTCACATTTAAGCCCTAAGGTTGGGCCATGACAAGCTTGGTAACAGAGCACTAGATTGTTAATGGTCCTCGAAAATCCAATACACTGCATCGAGCAGAGTCTTGTTCATGGTTGTGAAGCGTACTACAATTATGAATAGGAGGCTATGAGGCATTTTCAGAAATGGTACACTTCTTTATTAAAGATAATGCTTCCTCCCCTAGTGAACACTCCACTACCAAGAGGCAGACCATGGAGGTCCCGCACACCCGAGGAGGGCCCACCTCATCAATCTCCCCAAGGAGAAGGAGCTACACAAGACAAATTTCGGAATGCCATCACCATGTTGGCACATGCTATGACTAACCAATTGAACCAAGGTGCCCAAGCCCCTCACGCTCCTACTCCAGCCTCAAGAGTGAGGGAATTTGCAAGGATAAACCCTCTAGAGTATCAAAGTTCCAAAACGGAATAGGATCCCAAGAGTTTATTAGTGAGGTGTATAAGTTGCTTGCTATTATGGGGGTGAGTTCGGAGGAGAAAGTGGAGATTGCGGCTTATCAACTCAAAGGTGTTGCACAAATATAGTTTGGTCAATGGAAGCTGGAGAGGGGGAACAATGACCCTATCCCATAGGAGGAATTCAAGGATCCCATCCTCAATATATTATTCACAATTGAGTTGAGAGAGGCGAAGATGATGGAATTCATGAATCTAAGAAAAGGTTTCAGGAGTGCGAGGGAAGATTCCCTCAAATTCAACAAGCTCTTAAAGAATGTTCCTCACTTGGTAACTCTTATTCATAGGCAACTTTACCAATTCTCCTCACGATGTTACCAAGTGAATTAAGCACCACGATCCGAAATGATAGACAAAGGTACCCCATGCAACCAAACTAACTCATGAATATAGAACTTGGCATAATCTTTGGAACCATAAGTCGTTTTAACTAGCAAAAAGTGAGCCAAATTTGTCATTCGATCCACAACAACCCAAATAGAATAAAAAGTGTTTCCTAGTCTTTGGCAACCCAACCACAAAATCCATGTTGATCTCTTCCCACTTCCAAGTAGGAATTTCTATGTCTTGGGCTAGGCCACCCGGCCTTTGATGTTCGGCTTTCACTTGTTGGCAATTGTGACAACCAGCTACAAACTTGGCAATATCCCTCTTCATACCACCCCACCAATACACCTCCCTCAAGTCTCTATATATTTCTGTGGAACCAAGGTGAATATAAATACCTAACTAATGCGTAGATTGCTTTGCTTTGGATTCCCTAAGTAACCAAACCAATCCCTGTCATTTCACACGGAAAATGGTCTGTGAAGGACTCTCTTTAACAGAATACATCATTTCTTGCTACGGAGCCCGTAAAGGAGTTGTGGTGTTGTACGAACATCAGACGCTAGATATCTCACTCGTAGACTTGTTGAAGTAGTTCAACATATTGTTGTACGACGAACAGATTGTGGTACTGCCTGGGGTATTTTTGTGAGTCCACGGAATGGGATTCTACGTCTCCGAGCTATATATCCCCATTTAATTCTGGTCAATTCCACCAAGATCTCTTCGTTAGTTAGGGGAAGAATCCGCCCGAATCGGATTTTTTGAGGAACGTATCGATAGAGAATTGGATTTGGTTAGACAATGTGTGGTTGGTAAACAAGGATCGGTTTTTTAGCAAGGTACAGAATGTATCATCAAATATTCAATATGATTCCACCGAGTAGTTTTTTCTTCGGCAAATTGCCTAAGGCCTATGCTTTTTTGAATCCTATCGTATATATTATGCCAGTCATACCTCTGTTCTTTTTTCTCTTAGCCTTTGTTTGGCAAGTTGCTGTAAGTTTTCGATGAAATCCTTAATAATGTCCTAGAAAATTCATGATTTATTCGAGAAAAAATTATAAAATAAATAAAATCAGGATCTATGCTTATTTTCAACTCCCCGAAGCATTTCGTCGATTACCACGCCCTTCCTCGTCTCTGGGTGTCTAGGTATCCACCCGTTCATTCCACACAATAAAAAGCTTTTTTATGAGGTACAAATAGAAATTCCTCTTTATTTGATTTGTTACAAAATCGACCATAGATCAATTCTCTTTTTATTTCAGAGTATTGACTATACCCCAATTCTGAGCTTCGTGTTACTCTTTCCCAGTGACATGTCAGGTTCAGGGCATCCCAATTGGATTGACTGGGATGACAGTTTCTCCTTCCGAGTCTATAAAATCAGAATTTCGACAAATAATAGGTAGGAGCATAAACTGAAACATTCTGGGGCTACAGAGATAGTTATTAAATCGTTAGCACCGCATAAAAACATTCCCCCTATAGGATGAATTATGGGCTTCTTTCAAAATCAACTCCCTCAAGTCATCAACATTAGGTACACACAACCGACCTTGGTGCCTAAGAACACCATCTCCCCCTTGACAGAAAACCTCCACTTTACCATCCTTCACCAAAGCCTTCAATTCTAGCAAGGCAGGGTCAAGAGTCTTCCTTTGACATGACATCCTCAATTAAAGAAGATTTGGAACCATCAAGAACCACTACACCACCATTTTCAACTTCAGTCAACCTAACCCCCAACCTAGCTAACCGGTGAACTTCTCTTTCCACCAACTTGTTACCAACATAAATATGAGGTAGACTATCCATGGACACTCTACTTAGAGCATCGTCTACAACATTAGCTTTGTCGGGATGATAGTGCACACTCATGTCATAATCTTTAAGGAGTTCTAGCCACCTTCTTTGCCTCAAGTTGAGATCTTTTTGTGTGAACACATATTGGAGACTCTTGTGGTATGTAAACACATATACATGAACCCCATACAAATAATGATGCCAAAATTTTCAAAGCAAACACCATGGCCGCCAATTCAAGATCATGGATGGGATAATTTCGCTCATGCACCTTAAGTTGGCTAGAGGCATATGTTATAACCTTGCCATTTTGCATCAAAAGACACCCCAAACCAATCCTTGAGCCATAACAATATACCACAAACCCTTCTAACCATTCAGGTAAAGCCAAAATAGGAGCGGAGATAAACTTTTCTTTCAAAGTTTGAAAATCTTTTTCACATTCATCGGTCCGAATAAATTTTGCCTTCTTTTGGGTCAAATTTGTCATAGGGAAGCAATAAAAGAGAAACCATTCACAAACTTTTGGTAGTAACCCGCAAAACCAAAGAAACTCCTTATATACGTCGGAGTCAATCGCCTAGGCCAATTCCTTATCACCTCCATCTTCTTAGGGTCCACTTTAATTCCATCACCCGACACCACATGCCCTAGGAATGCAACCTCTTTCAACCAAAATTCACATTTTCCATATTTAGCAAACAACCTCTCATTCCTCAAAATTTGCAAAATCACCCTTAAATAGTTCATATGCTCTTATTCACTCCAGGAATAAATCAATATATCATCAATATAGACCACCAAAAATATATCAAGGTAGAGTTTCAAGACTCCATTCATGAGATCCATAAATATTGTCGGTGCATTAGTCAAGCCAAAAGACATTACTACAAATTGGGAATATCACGCTCCCTCACCCTCACTTGTTGGTATCTGTACCGAACATCAATCTTAGAAAAGTGACTAGCCCCTTGTAGTTGATCAAAAAGGCCATCTATCCTTGGTATGGGATATTTGTTCTTTATAGTGACTCTATTGAGTTGCTGATAATCGATGCACATTCTAAAAGAGTCATCCTTTTTCTTTACAAACAACACTGGTGCACCCCAAGATGACTTTCTAGGCCATATGAAACCATTCTCCAACAAATCCTGCAATTGATCCTTCAACTCCGCCAGGGCCATACGGTAAGGGAGAACGAAAACAGGTTGTGTATCGGGGAGGAGGTCTATACCAAAGTCTATTTCCCTTTCGGGAGGAACACCGGGAAGCTCATCAAGAAAGACATCAACAAACTCATTGACCACCAAAACCAACTAAACAAGAAGGACATTAGACTTAACATCCCTAACCCTTACAAGATGGTAGATGCAACCCTTAGAAATCAATTTTTAGGCTTTAAGACAAGAGATGAACCTACCCTTGACCACCACATTACAACTTTCCCACTCAAGAAGGGGTTCATTAGGGAATTGAAATCTAACTTTACGGGTCCTAAAATAAAGGGAAGCATGATATGCATGTAGCCAATCCATCCAAAAAATAATATCAAAATCCACCACGTCATGTTGAATAAAAATACAAGGCAAGACTTTATGAAATATGAATGCGAGGGAATCCCTATAGAATCTCTTAGAAATGATGGACTCACCAACGGGGGTAGCCACTTCAGAAGGTTCGTACAATAATTTGGGACACACATGAAGCTTATTGGCAACAAAAGGAGTAATGGAAGAAAGAGAGGCACTCGGATCTATCAATTGCAAACACATCATAATAAAAAAACCTTTAATATACCGGTAACAACATTGGACACCTCATCCACTCTTTGCCTTCTTTGGAGAGCATAGAAACTATTTTGCCTTGGATTACCCCCTTGTTGGCCTCCCTTTGCCCTATGACCCACATAGCATCTTATCCTTGAGGATGACAATCTCCACCCTTGTATTGAGCATAAGGGAAATCAACAACCTTGTGACCCACTTCACCACAATCGAAGCAATTGTTAGAGTTTTTCAAACATGGACCACCATGGTTTCTCCCATATTTTTGGCACCAAGGATTAGTCATCCCACCATATCCACCTTGAAACCTTTGGTTAGAAACCCCATAATTAGAAAACCTCTTGTTAAGAACATTAGAGGACCCTTGGTTTTGGAACTTGTGGCATTGGTGGAAGTGGCCACCGTTGGCACCTTGGAAACCACCCTCAAACGAAGTCTCTTGGACTCCCCACTTCTTGTCTTCCTAAGTTGCTCCCTCTCAAGTTGTAAAGCATATATCATGAGCCTAGAAAAGTCCATATTGCTTACTACCATGGCAGTACGACACTCACTCTTTATTCACCAAGGCGGACACCCCCTACACAAACTTGTTCATTCTTGATCTAGGATTGGCAATCAAATGGGGAGCATACTTTGACAGCTTGTTGAATTTGAGGGCATACTCCCTCACATTCATGGAACCTTGTTTGATATTTATGAACTCCATTGTCTTAGCCTCTTTCAACTCAATAAGAAAGAACCAGTTGACAAAGAAGGCTTCGAAATCCTCCCAAGGAATAGCATCATCAATTCTCTTGTCCAATTTCAATTGAAAAAATAAAATTTGGGCCACAAAATTGAGTTAGTAGGCTGCTAATTCTGTCTTCTCCTCCAAATTTACCCCCATGATAGATAGCATCTTGTATACCTTATCGATAAACTCTTTGGGATCTTCCTCTGCCTTGGACCCATGAAACTCTGGAGAGTTCATCCTTCTAAAATCTATCACCCTTGAGGACAGAGAAGGGGCATGAGGAGCTTGGGCCCCTTAGTGTAAGTTGGCCTCCGTGCCTAATCCTTATCATGCCTAGGGCGTGAATCAGTGCATTTTTTCCTTTATTTTTCTAGCTTTATCTAAGGGCATTGGGGTAATAACCCAATGCCCATTTAAACGTGAAACCTTCCTTCCTTAGTCATTTTTCATCTCTAAAACCCAAAAAACCCTCTCAAATCCTCTCAAGAACATTAACCAAATGCCCATTAAAATTCAAGAATCTCAAGAACAAGCTTTAGACTTCGAGAACTCCCTCAAGCCTCAAGTCTTGCTCAAGTCTATTCCAAGAAATATCAAGGTTTAAGGTATTTGTGTTTCATTCATAGGATCCTTCCACCCATGAAGCCAACCCATCCATCTTTGTCAAATTACACTATTCTAATGTTGAATATTTATGAGTAAACATTATTATGCATTATAAATATGATTGGAGTTTGGATTCTTCAATTATTGATTATGTATACATGAAATTTTATTGATGCTTATTCAATGAGTTGATTTATACATATTGAGGGTATGTATGACATAAACTATAAAACTATGAATGATGGTGAATTTTAAGATGAATTTCATGACACCTAAATGAGGGTTTTACTACTGTGTTGTTGGGTTGATTTGAATGACTTCAAAATAAACTGATTTTATTCCTTCTTGTCCTATACTTCCAAAATTTGCATGGTTTTAAGCATGTGTATGCATACCCACCATGTTTGATTAAGATTACATGACAATGAATCTTATGTTAATGGAAGGCTATTGTATGATTTACAAGACAAGTGCTTTTATGATAAGTTATGAGCTCCCAAGCATGTATTAAACTCATGAAAAGTTTCTATGATCTACAATTGAATTATTGAGCTCTTATGCTAGTTTTTTTTTATGTGAATTGTGAAGCCTACTAGAAGGGATTATGAACTATGTTATATTCCTCACCCTCTAAGACAAGGCTAATGTCTACATAAAGGGGTTATGAACTAAGTGTGTTCCTCACTCTCATGTACGACTTAATACTATACACTATCTAGTGCCTACATGAAGGGGTTATGACCTAAGCTATCTTACTCATCCTCATGTATAATTTAATACTATCCAACATCCTATGCCTATATGAAGGGGTTATGACCTAAGTTATCTTCCTCACCCTCTAGTAAAAGGTACTTGGATGAGCTATTCAAGTCAATTTATTGTGTTAAACAAGTTATGCAAGTGTGATTAATATCAAAAAATTATTAACCTAAGCATTGATTATACGTGTCATATTGAGCTCATGTCTATCGATTATGATTATGCATCTTGATTATTATGCTTATGATCCTTGATGATAATTTTGATGTTCATGCTCCAATAAGAAAGTGGTCGTTGTCAACAATTAACCTAACCAAAGATTAGGGTCGAATCCACATGGAAAACAAGGCTTGACTAAAAGACTTCACCATTAATCATTTGAAGCATCAATAACTAAAATCTCTAAAAGAGGGGGGGTGGGTTATGATTCAAAAACAAAATAAAACAAACACTACTTATAATGTGAGGAAACAATCAATTCTGGGGACAACTTAGGAATTGTTTTCCTCATGGTTCATCGACTCGATTACCCTAGATAACATAACTACAATTGGTGATTTGCATGCAGGACGGTAACTTACGTTCTTCTAGCCCTCTTGTAAAGGTGAAGGTCGAATTTCACCATGGCGCTTGGTCAACAACCATGGCATGCCAACTAACCGTTACCTATGGTCCCACTCAACCTCCCCTTGGTCAGGCTTGGTTGATTAGATGATAACACATCAATCAAATTTTGTCATCTACTTCTCTTTTCCTATTCATCACTACCTTGGTCAGGACCGTGATAATAGGCGGAGTTTGGTGTTGGCCACCACTGAACAACAATAACAATGAAGGGAAATAGACAATACATGCAAAACCGCAATCACAGAAATGCAAGATATAGTTGAGAGTTTTACCAACACAATGAAAAGTAAAGATAGCACAAGTTGCAAACCCACAAGTTTGATAGATATCCAAAGTGTATAGCATAAGATTTGCAATCCCCAAAATAGGTTTTCCAAGAGAATATAATAAATTAAGATGAAACCCTAAAATATTCTTGAGAGAATATTCAAGAGAAATTTTCTAAGTCTACAAGATATCTTATATGAAATGAAAACCTAACTTAAAGTATTTATAGTGTGTACAAATAAACCCTAAAAATTATGCAGAAAAGACATGTGACAGCTGGTACGCCTCGCAGATAGAACTCGTAGGGTGACCTACGAGTCATAATCGGGGTCTTATATCAGGTTCTTGGCATCTTGGACTCAACTAGGTTGACCTACTGGTACGACTCATTGCTTGGGCTACGACTCGTATGTTCGTCTCGTAGTCTTGGTCTTCAGTTTTTGGTCCAACATTTTAGCTCTCGGATTCTTACTACTAGTCCACCTATACGAGTCGTAGTATGTCTTACGACTCGTAGGATGTCCTCGTAGGAACGACTGCACTTGGAAGATTTCTTATTTTTGGTCTTTGTTTCTTGCTGCGACACACCCTATGAGTCGTAGCTTGAGTAACGACTCATAAGTGGGTTTGTATGGCCTATGCTTCATCAAAATCTGCAACTTTTCTTCAAAATCATACCAACCTAACTTTTCTACAAGATCAACACAAAAACACATCAAAACCATAATAAGTCGCTTTAAGAACTCACAATATCCCTTGTTTCAGACACCAGATGTGCTATATTTTGACAGTACATCAACACCCTTAACTTAGAATTGTTGTTTGTCCTCAAACGACTACTTAATCTATGGAGACAAAGAGAAATATATAGCAACTATACTAATGGCATATATATTAATTGCTCTGATTTAGGTACCACCACTACTATTTTCAAAATGAGATTTCAAAGTTGTTAAGAAAAATAAGAACACAATGACATATCTGGCAATACAACTATGATAAGCTAAGGAGCATCAACCATCCACAATCACTAGTTTAGTCATATGCTACTCAAGTAGTGCAAATGCCCTCACTAGAAAGAAGTCCCATATACTCACTCAAAAACATTCAGAATTCAGGGACTGAGGAAACATTCTCACTCTCATAATTGAAATTCATGCACAATGATTAACACCATAAGCTTGCCCCTATACTCAACTTTTGGCTTGGTGACAAATTGAATTTGAATCACTTTAGAACTTAAGAGCTTGTAACATAGGTTCAGGGGGCTTTGGTATGGCATTTTAGGCAATTAGTGACCGAAAGCTATCCTTCAACCATGCTTACCAATACTTTTACCTTCTTATCCCATCTAATTTCACTAACTCCTCCCTTATTCCCCCATTTGAAGCTTTTACCGGGCTTTTTCTTTCACCTTTCAGTTGTGCCTTCATTTTGAACTCATTTTTGCTAATTTGTTCAACTCAAGGCACTCTTTCTTTTCTTTTTCTTCACCCAGCTCATGATTATTTACTTTCTTTCTTTTCACCCCAACTAACTACCTCATTTTTATTACTTTACCACAATAAGGGTCACCCTCACCTTAGGCTTTTTTTCTATGCCTCAAACCAGGGCCATGAATGCAGCCACCCTTAACTTAGGCTTTCAGCCTGAATAAAGGTTCATATGTTCAAGGATAGATCAGGGCCACTATCAAGGTATTTCATCCAACAAGGTAAGGTTAGAAAGGTGTCAAGAAAGAATGAGTACATGAGAAGCTCAAACATTTGGAACTAGGGATTCACTTGTTCATTTGGCAGGTTATTTAGGCAAAAGTGGGGTACTATAAGAACGAAAGCCTAAGATCACTTCCAGATCAACCAAATCACTAAACCATCCTTAGAGTGCTAGGGAAAGTTCTGATTCCATACATGATACATGAATGCATCAAAAGAAGCTCACAACACACAAGGCATTGCACACACAATTAAGTATAGACTCCCAAATCATGCTTCTAGCCTCAGCTTACCTTCACTGTATCAGAACAAATATTGCCAAATACTCAAAATGTATGTATCCATCAACAACCACAATCCAAAAAATTTTGAGGGTACCTAATTTTTACCAAAATAAAGAACAGTTAAGAACTATAGATATGCCAATAGATAACATTACTATGCATTTACCAATTATCTACACTTCCTAAAACATGCCAGTTCAACAGAAAATTAAACATTCATAAGGAAAAAGAAACACGACAAGAAAACCTTGGTACCAAAAATAAGGGAAGTTATGGACTTGAGGCTACTTAGACATCAGTTTAATCCATAACTTCCATCACCCCACCAAAACATAACACTTTATCCTCAAAGTAAAAACACAAAGAAAAGGTGCAAGGGGCGTACCTTGGGTTGCCTCCCAGGAAGCGCCTGATTTATTATCACGGAACAACAGGAAGCTTTTGTGTTCATGCCTTTTCAAGGTCTCAGTTTTCCATTATTTTGAATTTTTTCATATCTCCGATATATTGTTTGACCATTTTTCCATTGACTTTGAAAGTTATGCCATAACCTACTTTCTAGCTCGATGGCTCCATGACTAAAGACACGCATTACTCTGAAGGGCCTCATCCACTTAGATCTAAGTTTTCCGGGAAGCTACCTCAAACTGTAGTTGTAGAGCAAATTGGCGCTCTTCTATTCTGCGATCATGCTGAACTTTCGTTCATTGCTTGTACAAGGAAGAGCTTTCATATGCACGTAGTTGATGATTGTCGCACTCCAACAAGAAAGCGGTCGCTATCAGAAATTAACCTAACCAAGGTTAGGGTCAAATCCATAGAGAATACAGGGCTTGACTACTAGAATTCACCACTAATCATTTCTAGTATCTGTAACTACAATCTCTAGATCTGGAGGGGGGTTTGTAATTCAAAAGCATAGATCAAAATAAAAACTAATTAAAAAGCGAGAAAACACTCAGATTTAGGAACAACTTGGGAATTGTGTTCCCCATGGTTCGTTAACTAAAATTCCCTAGATAACATAACTACAATTGGTGAATCACATGAAGAACGGTAGGTTAGGTTCCTCCAGCCCTCTTGTGAAGGTGAAGGTCAAATTTCACCATGGCACTTCGTCATCTACCATGGCGTGCCAACTAACCGTTACCTACCGTCCCAGTCAACCTCCCGTTTATCAGGTTTAGTCGATTAGACAGGAACACATCAATCGAATCATGTCATCTACTTTCCTTTTCCTACTCGTCACTACCATAGACGGGATCATGATAGTAGGCAGGATTTAGTATTAGCCACCAACAAACAACGTTGATAATAAAGGAAAATAGACAATATATGGAAAACCCCAAACATAGAAATGTAAAATACTTAGGTTATTTCACGTCAACTACCCATGGTTTCCACAACCCCAAGTTGTGGGTGCTTAGCTACTCATGGCTAAGACATGACACACAAAAATGCAAGTAAAAGGCATAGTTGAGAATTTCACCAACTCCAATGAAAGTGAAAACACCCAAATTGCAAACCTATAAGATTGATAAATTCCAAAGTATGTAGCACAAGATTTGCAATTCCCTAAAAATGGTTTTTCAAAGAGAAAATACTAATCTAAGATTGGAACCCTAAAAGTATTCTTGAGAGAATATTTTAGAGCTCAAGACTAAGACTAGAAAAATTCACAAGTGTCAACTACCTTAAAATGAAACCCTACTTAAACTATTTATAGTGTACAAGTTATAACCCTAAAAATAATGCAGAAAAGACAGCTGGCATATGGGACGTAGATACGACTCGTAGGGTGGCCTATGAGTCGTAGTTGGGGTCTCGTATCAGGGTCTTGGCATTTTGGACCTTGCTGGCACGACCTATTAGTATGAGTCATAGTTTGGACTATGACTCCTGTGAAGGTTCGTAGCCTTGGTCTTCAGCTTCATGGTCCAACATTTTTGCTCTCTGATTATTGTTACGATCCCACCTATACAAGTCATCGTATGGTATACGACTCGTAGGGTGACCTCATAGGAGTGACCCTCACTTGGAAGATTTCTAAACTTTTAATCTCTGTTTCCTGCTATGACACGTCCTACGACTCGTAGGTTGGGCTACCACTCATAGGATGACTCGTACGGCCTATGCTTCAGTAAAATCTGCAACTTTTCTTCCAAATCATGCCAACCTAACTTTTCTCCAATATCAACACAGAAACACATAAAAACTATAAAACGTCGCTTTAAGAACTCACAAAATCCCTTGTTTTAGGCATCAAATGTGTTGTATCTTAACAGAACATCAACACCCTCAACTTAGAATTGTTGCTCGTCCTCAAGCGATGACTTGATATACATAGACAAAGAGAAATACATAACAACTATACCACTGGCATATAGATCACTTCTCAGGTTTAGGTATCCCCTATCTTTTTCAAAATAGGATTTCAAGGCTATTCAGTAAGACAAGGACACAATGAGATACTTGGCAATTCAACCATGATAAGCTAAGGAGCATCAACCTTCCATAGTCACTGGTGTAGTCATATGTTAATTAAGTAGTGCAAATGTCCTCACTAGAAAGAAGTCCTATACACTCACTCAAAAGTATTTGGGATCAGTGACTGAGGAAACATTCTCACCCTCATAATTGAAATCCATGCACAACGACTGACACCATAAGCTTTCCCCTATACTGATCTTTCGGCTCGGTGACAAAGTGGATTTGGATCACTTTAGGACTTAAGATCTTGTAACATAGGTTCAGGGTGCTTTGGAATGACATTTTAGGCATTTAGTGACTAAACACTTTCCTTGAACCATGCCTACCAACATTTTTACCTTCACAACCCATCCAATTTCACTAATTCCTCCCTTATTCCCCCATTTCAAGCTTTATTCTAACTTTTATTTCACTTTTCCAGCTGTGCCTCATTTTCAAGCTCATTTTTGCACATCTTTTCAGATCAAGGCACTCTTTCTTTTCCTTTTCTTCACCCGGCTGATGACTAATAATTTTCTTTCTTTTTACCCCAACTAACCACCTCATTTTGTTATTTTAGCACAATAAGGGTCATCCTCAACTCAGGCTTTTAGCCTAAAGTGAAGTACGCAATATCCATACCTCAAACCAGGGGCACCAATGCAGCCACCCTCAACTTAGGCTTTTTGCTTCAATCAAGGTTCACGTGTTCAAGGAAAGATCAGGGCCAATAGCAAGGTATTTCATCAAATAAGACTAAGTCAGCAATGTGTCAAGAAAGAATGAGTACATGAGAAGCTCAAATATTAGGATAAGGGATTCACTAGACATTTGGTAGCCAATTTAGGAAAACGTTGGCTTCCTATCAGAACAAAGACCTAAGATCACTCCAAATCAACTGTCTTCACCAAGATTAGAGTACGAGGGCAAGTTCTGAGTCCATACATAATACATGAATGCATCAAAATAAGCTCACAACACACATGTCATTGCACTCATAATCAAGTATAGACTAGCAGGTCATGCTTCAAGCCTCAGCTTACCGTCAAAATATCAAAACAATCATTGCCAAATACTCAAAATATACAAATTCCTAACTAACCATAATCCAAAAAAACAAGATTAGGGTACCCAATTTTATCAAAACTTAAAGAACTATATATATATGGCAATAAGTAACATTACTATGCTTTCACAAGTTGTCTACACATCCTAAAATATGTCAGTTCAACAAGAATTTAAACATCCACAAGGAAAAACAATCAGGCAAGAAAACCTTGGGGTCAAAATAGGGGAAGTAATAGATCTCAGCTACTCAAACTTCACCTTAATACATAACTTCCACCACCCCACCAACAATAAAATACTTTGTCCTTAAAGTAGAAACACAAGCTAAAACAAGAATAAGAGAACATAACGAGGATATATACATTCAAAACCAATAGTTAAGTTTAAAAACAACATTCAAGATTAAACATAAAACATCATCCAACAAAAAAAAACATTTGACAACTAACAAAAAATTAAAAATTGTCTGAAAATAGGAACAAAGTATCCAAATATCAAAGTGAGAGTTGGGGTCAAGAAAGATCAAACATCTTGGTGCTCATGCACTAATTTTTGGCTGGTCAACGGGGTCCAGTGTCTGCTCTCCTCCTCGGCTGTCTGCTCCTCTCTTTCTATCTGAATAGTTGCTAGCCATCGCGACTCCTCTAGCACCTCCTCAAGTATGGGCTCATCATAATTGGGTCTTAGCCTCTTCGGGGTTGGCGCTGGATCTGTGTGCTCAAGGGGTATCTTCCCGCAAGTGGTCGAACAATCGGTGAGCTAAGCAAAGGCATCATCACTCGTCGGGATCACCTCTGAGACTAGAGCAGGGGCTGCCAACAATTACAGTAAGTCGGCCTTGAACTTGGCCAACTACTCAGTCACCGCACAAGTGTCGGCAAGCCTAGAACCCTTGAGCCTCTTCTGGATTCTAGCCTCGAACGCATCGCCCAATTCATCAACCAATTGGACCCTGTCATCAACTAGATCTCAGCTATATGCTCGCATCTACTCCTCAACATCTCTGATGGTTCGATCAATGAAAGGTAGAACCCGAGCTGACAACTCACGGAGTCTTCCCTCCGCTATAGCCACCCTGTGTGATAAATCCTGAAAAGTAACAACAGAGAAAAGAGGGTCAACCTGTAAAGTAGTTACTGTTGGTGCTGGAGTGCAGGTGGAGGGTGTAGACTTGATCTTAGCTGCCAGTGTAATATCTGCAGCAGCTGAAATAGTACCTGTAGGAGTTGGAGCTGGAGCTAGAGCCTGAGGATCTATTGGGAAAGGCTATGGAATAGAAGGAGTTTGTCGTGGCAAGGCCATCGGGTTATCGTCAGCCTTCACGTGTTGGCATCCATAATGCGTGTGACCTCCACGTGAGGGTCTTGGTGGGGGTCGATGGCAACACGTGCTTCACTGCATAGTCGACGAATAAGAACTAGAAATGGCAGTGAGGTATTCATCTGTGCTGCAGCCTCATGGATTTGCAACTATAATATATCCCTCTCAAGGGTGATCACATTATCCGTGAAAGTTG